>AFQZ01001166.1:0-15861 GCA_000222935.2 Aciculosporium take MAFF-241224
TTTCTGGGTTTTTTTTCTTTTTCTTTTTCTCCCTCCCTTACCTTGCATTTGACCAATCGTCAGTTCGGTATCCAACCGGTCGGTTCCAGCCAACAGCAAGAGCTTCCCCCCCTTTGCCCCAAGGAACTTTTTGCTCAGTCCCACGAACCAGTCCTCCCAGAACGCCTGCGTCGCGCCCAGATCCGTCCGCCACCTCCACGGCCGCCGAGAGCCGTCCGTGATCTCGTCGTCCCGTCTCAGCAGCGCCGGCACCGACACTCTGGCAGACGCGGCGTTTCGTATCGTCCGCGACCGGACATGCCAGTCAATGGCATTCTCGACGCTGGTGAATCCTCCGGGCCTGCTGGAGAGATAGGTCTGCATGCTCTGCAGCGCATCCATGGCCGAGCCCTCCACCACGTCAAACACTGCGTAGGCCAGGAGCGAGGCGCCCAGTCCACCGCTGTGGGCCAGATCCGTCACCACCGCACCCCCCAGCGAGTGCCCGACCAGTATGATGGGAGGCAGTTCCGGCCACCCCATCTGCTGTCTGGTGGCCTGGATGACGGAGTGCAAATCGCCCGACAGCGTGGCCAGTCGCAGGTCCAGCTCTGCGCTCTCGGGTGAGACAGTAGATCCATGGCCACGGCAGTCCACAGCAAGGATGCCGGCTGACGGGAGCCGCTTCCGAATCTCGGAACTGACAACCGCAAACGAGAGTCCAGACGAGCCAGCCCCGTGGTGGGCGACGAACAAGGGGCCTTTTCCGACGGGAGACGTCAAGTACGCATGAAACCTGAGCCCGGGCAGGTCCCCTGATTCGACGTAGAGCTCTCGTTCAAAATACATTGTCCAAGGTGTTGGATCCAGAGTCCTGCCCCGGGCAAGCCTGCGAGAGGAGGGATCAGCGCTATCCGAGGTATAGTCAAGGCAGAGAGAGACAAGAGCTCCTCGGGGAGGAAGAGGAAAATTCGACAACATACCCTTGGGGGCGAGCGAATAACTTTTGGCTCGGCCGGGGAATGATTGTACCCGTCGACGATACGGATGAAGCCGAAGAAGAGTCATCATCAATGTGCTCGGGCAGCTCGCCCAGTGCATCGCCCTTCTGGCCATCCTCCTCCTCCTCCTCATCCTCCACCTCCTCCTCCAGTTCCATGAAGGGCTCAGGGGCGAGGCCGAGCTTTGACTTGGTCCATGCCCGCTGTAGATGGCTCATTTCAGCTGCGCTTCTCTGGTTTGCGAATGTGAAACGAATGGTTGTGGCATGGACCTGGTCGGATTAAAGTAACGACCGATCCCATACCAATACCGTAGGATGCTCATCCATGTAGTATAGCACGCCCAGCAGAGGCAGAAATGGCAACACACAGGGACGCCGAGATTTCTCCCTCTTCCGGAACGCAAGGCTTGGGCGGGCGGTTGTTCTGTGCTGCTCGGCACGAGGGCGACCGGCGGCTTCCCAGCGATGTGAACGTGCTCAATCGGTTGATGATGGTGATCGGGTGATAGGCGGGCGGGGCAGCACGTCTCGTACTGTGCTGTCGTGAGCAGACGGTGCTGGGAGGCATGCTTTAGACACTGTGTGTCGGACCTACCCTGTAGTGCGTCCCTCAGAGGAATCGAGTCGAGTCTTTTGACGTGCTCCCTCGCTCCCCGGCTCAGCTTCATCGCTTCCGTCGAGCACGTCGGTTGTCACCCCGTCCGAGATAACCCAGTCATTAATTCTCGTTTGCTATCGTTGTTGATGAAACTATCCAGCCATTGCTCAACGCTGACCACTGATGCTAAGCTTGTGGGCTTCCCTCTCGACGCTACCCTGTCGAGGCCGACAGAACGGCAACTCTGATGCCAAGCATCATGCCACCATCGGGCCACCAAGTTCTGGTGCCTGTTCTTTTCCAGCCTCCCAACACACACGCAGACGTGCATTCATGACATGGAAGCACAGCCTCTCTGTGCAGCTCTGTGCGAGCGTGCCGCCTCCCGAACGGCAGTTCTCTTTTTTCTTCTGGCTTGTCTTTGCCCTACCCTAGGATTCAGCTCCTCCTTGTCGATGCCAGCGACGTCAACAGAGACCTCGACATCCATCACCAGACCAGACCAGGCGTCTATGCAAGAAGACTACTTACTACACGCGTCCCCCGGCGTGTGTTGCGCCAAACGACATGGGCGAGCAAATGAAAAAGAAAAGAGAAAGGGGAGGAAAAAGCAACTCTGCATGTTACCATCCCACTGCCTTGGACCCGGCTCCATCATGAGCCACGCCCATGTTTTGTCCAGGAGTGGTAAGTCGACGCCGAAAAAGCAGCCTAACGCATAGATGAAGGTGGAGGGAGGGGCGAAGGAAAGGAAAGGAGAAAACGGGGGGGGGGGGGAAGGAGGACAAAGGATAGGAGGCAGAAGGGAGAAGAGGGGGACTGGGTGCAGATGTGTGTGATGGCCCTTTGATGGATGATGACCTGGGTAGGTAGGTACTGCTCTGGGCTATGTGGTTCCTACTATGTAGTGCCACCTGGCCTATGTAGGACGTACATATCCGAGGAGCTGCAATGACCAAGACAAAAAAAAGGAGCCACGCCGGGATTGTCCAACGAACACCTGCATCGTGTATCATGTCTCCGTGTGTACTGTACGTACATGGGTTCGTAGGAATCTGTCTCGTCTCGGGAATTTGGTGGTGCCCGTCGCGTCGCGTCGCGTCGCGTCGCGTCGCGTCGCGTAATGTGCTGAGTAAATGCTGACGCCCAATGCATCCAATCCGCATGTATATCTGAGATTGCAAAAAGGTATGAGGTGCCTAGTCATACCAGCATCGGTTTGCCATGTGCCTGCCCTGATCAAAAGCGCATCTAGAGTATGTAATCTCATGTTCCGCTTCCCATGCCCACGATGCCAACGGACACATGTTGCATGCGTGAAATTGGACAAGACCAACCTTTGCCCACAGTATGGCGCTCTCACCTGGTGTTTAGTTCAAGACACCGACGCCGCCCTCCATAGGTCTGACGAGGCAGTGAGGTCATCCTGGTGCTCTGGATCCAAGTGCGATGCAATGCCGACCATTTTATTGTTTTTCGATACCTGGGCCGTCGTACCTATCAGGAAGGAAAGCCTTGCAGGGTTGGGATTTCAGCACTATCCAGTACTAGCCTTCTTCTCTCGGGCATGGATGGCAGAAGCAACAAATGTCGGATGCCGGCGTGGCCGAGGTTGGCAAATGAGACATTGACTCTCCAAACAGGCAGTGAAGAGAGCTGGACAAGTATTCAAGTACGGAGCAGTTGAAGAAGAAAAAGAAGAAAAAGCAAGAGAGCTCCGTGTCCTCCCTGTGGCTCACCAACGTCATCCCCATCTCAGCCCGTCGAATTACCGCAGCCGCTCCGCCGGCGGCTGAATGAGGATGTTGAAAGCCAGGTGGTCGGGACCACGTCCCGGACAAGGCGTGAGGTGCGATGCAAGGCTGGCTGTTGGTGCAGATGAGGCTATTATGGCGACATGTGCCACGGTCGTGCTGTGCCTATATGCTTGCACTACAGACACGCTTACCTGACCGATCGACCCAAAGCGGGCAGCGAAACAGAGGGAGAGATTGCATGTTCCCCATTGACTGCATGTTTGAGCTCCATGCCGTTCATTCACCAGGCCGGTTGCCTTTTTTTCTTCTTCTTCTTCTTCTTTTCTTCTTCTTCTTCTTCTTCGTCTTGGCCTGAACAGGGAGCTGAGCGTTCATGGCATAGTCATGGGTCCGTCACGGAGCCGTTCAGCCTGTCTCGTCAAGAAATGGCTGCGGCCGTGACGAATTTCGCATCCGATTGTATTTTGCCAAGGCTGAGCGAGCCTTCGAGTACTTTATGCGGGAATCCTAAACCAGGCCATCGCAATGTCTCCTGCGAACCAGTTGCGCTGACTGGGATGGGGGCCATGAAGTGAGCGCGAGGGTGGGCGTGAGCGTCCAGGCTGGGGAGTAAGCTCCTTCGGTGGCCGATAGTTGGATCCACGCCATTGCGCGCACATGAATACGCATGTACACGGTCCAGGAACTGCGCTGTAGTCTTTGGGCTTTCATGCAGAATTGTGTACAGTGCTGTACACGTCGTCGGCAAGTTCCAAGGAGTGAGCTGGCTGGTTGGATGAAATATTGATGCGGAACGAATCAACGGCCTGCTCTGCGGGGGTTCTCGAAGTTGGGAGAGGAAGATCAAGAGCACACACATACCTGGGAATGATGGCGGAACCGACGGACACCCTCCCCTCCCCCGGCTGTCAGGAGATGCTCGAAGCGCGTGATCCAGGGATTGATTTTACAATCAACAGGGACAAGCCAAAACGACAAGCACTCGTCACAGTGGAGTCTCCCAGGAAGGGGACCATGCAATATGCAAGTCGCCCAAAAGGTAGATGACGATTCTCCCTCCCTCCCTACCTCCTACCTACCTGCCTACCTACGTACCTACTACCTTAGCTAATGGGAAATATATGCAGGTAGGTAGGTAGGTACCTGGGTGGTCAGCGCGCAGCTCTGGAAGGAGTCGTGGAGGGGAAGCAGCAACGCCGTTTGTTATGAAGTCGTCATTATTTCGGAATACCACACATCGCCCCGTTCTCCACCCCATCTCTGTTGAATGCACAGACGCGCCGATCCATCCATTTGGGGCGTGGTCCTTTGGAAGCTGGTTGGGGATATCTGCGCCGTCCGCCGTCTCTCATTTTGATAGTGCATGACTAATGTACCGAGTACATCATGTGCTGTCCGATGTCTGATGGCTCGGCCCGTACACCCCTTCCTTCCTCGCGAGTGCTTCACGTCGGCCTGTGTGGCCTGTCGCCATGTGAATCCATCGCACATCCATCGCACATCCATCGCCTTTGTTTGGACAATTCGACGACCGGGAAGCGTATAACCGTATTCTATTGTCGCCATTCGCGAGTATGCAAGCCAAGTCGCTCTGCACAACATCAACAGGGATCCGAGATTTCCTGGCATTGAAAACCCTAGCCGAGGGTATATTCGAAAGGCTCCCAAGACCCACGTTCTTCTGCCGCTTGTAGACCAACGCTCGGGGCTGATGATGAACGTTGCTCGAAACATTTTCCCTAATCGACTTGTCCTCCTCGACTATCCCCCGGATGCCTTATTACACGGCCCGAGCCAACGATACAGCAGCGCATGCTGGAAGACCCGGTACCAGCACAAAAAGGCAGGACCATGTAGCATTATGCTGTCGGGTGATTGGGTCTTCTGTTGTCTAGGGGCTCAAGCGCTTCACACGCTGACACTTTTCGTGAGCGACGATGTGCAGCCTGTACACCAAGGCATCTGTAAGTCGGGAGGTCAGGATGCGCCAGCAAACACAGAATGCATTACTTGGTATGGTCTGCCTTCTACCTGCAAGCAACAAGTGCGAATGATTCCCCGTTGGACCGCCGCATTGTGCATGTCAAGATGTCGCCCTGTTGCCTCGAAAGCTTTACGCCGACCTTGGTGACTGGGCCGTCTGTCTACTAGCACGAGTGCCAAGCCGAGCTCTAGGTCTAGAGTTGGGCCGAGGCGTGGAATCGGAGAATCAAAACGACCATGGCCGTCGGACTGGATGCTATTGCACCACCAGATAGGCACAGGAAGCAGGCCAACAGCGCCAAAGCTCACGGGCTTTGGTCGAACAAAAGCCGAGCTCAGCGAGGCCTGATGGCGATGATGGCCCCGAAAGGAGCTGTTGCATGATGCAAAGGTGCGATGGTGATCCCCTAGCATCATAGACAGGCGGTAGAATATGTACAGGTTTTCATATGCACCAATGCCCCAACAGGCAAAGTTGGTAGAGCCTCGATGTCGACCGGGTCCAAACGACGTAGGCGGAAGTGGACGTTGTGGACGTTGCGGACACACATCCGGAACCAGACGCGTGTAATGCAAGTACATATACATGTGTACATGTGTGTGTTCGCTCCTCTGTACCGCATGTCTGCATCTGATTCATGCAACTCGCTCGCCTAGATGGCCCCATCCTATCCTCGGAGATGCGTCCGCGTACATGAAAGGCCGCATTCTGGGGTTCCGAGGGAGGATTGACTGGTGTCCGCGGCTTTTCCCCTCTTCTTTGTCTGGCAACGTTCAAGTCAAGCCCCCGGATGTCGTAGTACGGAAATAAAAGCCTGCGTCTGCGTCCGCGTCTGCGCCGCCGCCCGCGCAGGAGGATGGTTTGCCCGTCTTCAGCTGCGCAGACCCTCCGTCAGGAAGGCTCACGGGGGGGGGCGAGGGCTTGACAGGGCTGGACACCCGGAATAGCGAACAGGCAAAGGTGCTGATTCACGCTGATCCACCGTATATTATTAACATGGCCAGGCAACGTGACAGACCGGGCATCAGCGTACGTAGGGCATGGTAAGGATGATTGCAGAAGTAACTGTGAATCGATACTCGGCAAGGCGTAGCCTTCCGAACTTCTCAGCTCCGCAAAGAGAGAGGAGTGCAAGGTGCAGTCGGATTGAAGCAACAACCCCCGCCTACAGTCAGCGAAGCTGTCAGTTGGAGAATCCCAACTAGAGAGTCAGCCCAGAGGAAGCCTTTTTGGAGACCATGCTGGCACTCGGCCAGGGGAGGAGGAATCAGGCTCATACCCGGTCCAGGGAAGCGACGCACTTGGACGAATGACCGGTTACCGCCCTGTCGTCGAGTGGGCTCTGCTTCCAGGCATGATGCAAACCAAAGACATGGGCAGCGGCGAGCAGCAGCAATGGAAGCCTGAGCCTGGATGAGGAATGCGAGTCTGGAGATGTCGTTGGGAGAGGCATGTGGGTGGCTCGTGGATGGGTGGCTCGTGGATGGGTGGTCCGTGACTCTCTGCTCTGTCGACTCTTGAATGCGATCGATCCATGTTCCCTTCCTCCTGCTGCCCGCTCCACCTCTGCGACCACGCTGCCCACTCGCAAGCACAACCAGGCCCAAAGTTGGCGCAAGGCCAGGTCGGGATACCCTCCCCGGGACTTCCGTACACGAGACTGAGTTCTGTTTTGGCATGCTCTTTCACGAGGGAGATCTTCTGTTGCGGTGATTGTGTGCATCTTGCAGGCAAGGCAGGCGGCGGGCGTGTGAAGATCGTCGCAAGGATGGGACACGCCAGCAGGGTCTGTTGTACATATGGGGCCATCCACCAGCACAAGATCTCGGCCGAAGGGGGAGGCTGCGTCAACGAAATCCCGAATCATACTTGGCTCGACTCCTATCATTTGTCTGAGTTGAATGTGCGTTCCCCCATAGTCTGGGGTCGGCCCGGCGTCATGAGACACCCTTCTGCCGGATATTGTGATCCACGAGCCTGGACAAAGAATCAAGGGAGCCAACAGACATGTATCTTGGTATGGGTGGAAGACATTGTCATGTCGTCTGTGGACCAAGCTTGTAAGATGTTTGTTTTTATTAGGAGAAAAAAAAAGAAAAGAAAAGAAAACCTCTTCTTCCTAGACACGAAGCCTTGATTCTTCTTCTACCTTGGAATCGAAAGGGTTTTTTTTTAAAAAAAAAAAAAAAAAAAAAAAAAAGTAAAAGAAGGAGGGAGAGACTGTCATAGCCCTCTTGCGTACAGAATGCTGACGAGGTTCATGATGACAAGGTATCAAATAACTTGGGCATTCATTTATTCCTGAATTTCTCTATAGCTGAAGAGGACCTGGCCGCCAGCACACTACCTTAGGTAGGTAGGTACCTACCTAGACACGCTTCTTGGTGTTCATGGCTCGACCAAAGGGGCAGTAGACTCATCATTTCTTTCTTTCTCTTTTTCTTGTTGCCCTGGCAGCTGTCCGCAGGAGCCGTCATGGTCGCCTGCCCATACGTGTCATAAATTCCGTCTGCATCGAGGCAAAACCGTCCAGTCGATCATCTAGTTTCTTCAGAAAGACGCCCATGGCCGCAGAAGTTGCAACCCACACTGATCGATTTGGTCAGGCAGGCAGGCAGGCAGCCAGGCAGGCAGCCAGGCAGGCAGCCAGACTGCCATCCAGCCAGGCAGCCAGTCATGTCGCTGTTCCTCCTTGCCCTTCCAGAGGCAGGCGCAGAAACATGCAGGAGCCAGAAATGGCCCAACGAGATGGGAGACGGCATATACAGTGGTGGTGGTGTACGTAAGGGCCAGTCAGAGTGGGAAAGCGCGACAGATGCACGATTGGTGAACAGCGATTCGCTCCTTCCTGTGTCATCTCGCCGACCCTGTACGCGAAAAAGGAGCTGTGGCTCTCGTGAGGTACGATGAATTCACCCTGGAGTCCGGACGCACCGTCCGCAGCCAGCATCCGCACTCTCGCATTACCGGCCCAAGTCAGCAGCGCCATTTTCCGACAGAGGCAGACAGTGCAGAGCAAGGAATGCCAGCAGCGTTGGATGCCAAATTTGCGACCTTTCAAGGCCTGGACCTCGCGGCGAATGCCATGACAGGGTTCCAAGACAAAAGGAGCTGGGCTTGTCCAGTCGGTACCGCTTGCGACGCAATCGACGAGCGAATATATGGGGAACGGAGTACGGAGCACTACAGGTGACAGGCGAGCCAAGTGCGGACTTGACCTGCCACGACTGTCAACCTCGTCACTCCGTCCGGATGGCGACTTCTGTCTCCCTGCCTTTGGCGGTAACCGTCCCAACAAGGAATGGTTGTTGGACCAAGCCCTTCGATACCACCTTGAGCGGGGTTGGGCCTCGGGGACCATGGTGCAAGGCAACCTATGTTCATCGTGGCCCTAAACGGCCACCATGCGGTTGCACGCGGTGCCCATCAGAGCCGGATTCTAGTCTTGCCTGCAGCTTGCACGTCTGTGGTACAGCAAGCGACAGCAGTCGTTGAAAGATCAACAACACATCTCGCGACAAAATGCCATGGCTGTGGCCGTGCCCGGACCCTTGCATGACGCATTTGAGGCCAAATCTGGTTCCTAGCACAACGACTTCATGTGCGATGGAGCGACAGAGGTCGGAACGAGTGTCGATCGAACATGGTAAACGCCACTCCCCATAAGGCTAGGATGTGATGGGAGAAAAAAAGATGGGCACCTATAAACGGATGAACAAGGGCCCCAGGCTGCTTCCGAGGCGCCATGCTTGGACTCCCGCTCACGGTATCCACCCAATTCAGACCCCTCGACTCATTGGCATTCTGGCACCTGAGATGTCGAGGAGCAGACTGGGCATCGGCAAGGAGAGAGCGAGTCACCCCTTCAAAATTAACCTCGACAGAGTCAGCAGATGACGTGTGGGGAGCCACGCGCCCCGACGAGCATACCTCTCGCAATCTCATTGCCCCGATGCCACCATCACTACCTCGTGGAAGGATTTCTCCTTTTCACGCACAATTTGTCTCTACAGAGAGCATCACCTGTTACACACATAACGGTGGATCAACGGGGATTCTCATGCTCCGCCTCAGAGACAGGCTGAATGGAGCTACAAGTGTGGTCAATCTTACTAGTGCAAACTGGCATCCGGCAGCTTTCCGCTGCCAGATGCGACGGCTTGGTCATTGGTGCTGTGCTGTTTGCTCCCACAGTTCGTCCAGCCCCCAAAACCACCTGCCTACATGGCAGCCCTAGACTGGCTAGTGGTTTGTTGAACGTGGTGCTCGAAACCGGCATTATTTCTCCACCAACGTCAGTATCAGGGGTGTGATTAGGTACGAGAAGGAGTGGGCGTTGAAACGAGAAATTGCCCACCGCCAACGGATGAACAGGAAAGCAAATGTGTCAAACTTTTCTGCGAAGCACTTGGGCAGGTTACGCAGCAGCATGGTAGCATCCTTGTCCGGCGCCGCTCATGCAATCACCATTGCTCCCTCATGAATCTCACGAACTAGCAGGGAGGGACAAACGGAGTGCCCTTATTACTATTATGGATACACTCGAGCGTTAAGCTACGGATCCACCAACGCTGCTGATGTGAGGCACCTCGTCCCTTCCCACCAAGATACGCCATCTGCCAGCTAAGAGGCAAGATATACGGATTTTCCCTGTCCATGGAGGCTCCAATCATCGGGATAGGGATGCAGAATGAACCTGCATGACGAATACAAGCTTGTAGACAACCTCACCGGCCAACTTGGCTTGCCTTCGATTCTTATCGCCAGTCACATGGTTGAGATCAAGTCTGCGGTTCCTTCATATCGGGGGTCCGGCCACTTGTTGCTTCAAATTTAAAAAAATTAAAAATATCTCTCATCCCCGCCCATCAAAGTTCTTTTCAAGAGTGAATATTTGCCGCCACCCGCGAGCCCGGTAGATTTGGCCGACTTATTAAGCTGAATACTGGAATCGACAGGCACCAAGACTTACCTCCAGCTCTTCCGTCGCCGCTCCCTCTATCTTCCAAGCTCTACTCGTTTCCTTTCAACATCTTGGTTCCATCGTATCCGTCGTTCATAATCAGCAGCAGTTTCACAGGATCTAGCCCGGTTTCGAGTCGTTGTCCTTTCTCAGCATTCCTTCTGGACAGGGCCCGTTGACTTGGTATCGTCGGTATCGAATCTGTCCGTGTCCGGTCCAAAGATCCCAACGCCGTCAACTTGCCTGCCCTCTGGAAATTACCTTTTTGCCCTAGAGGCTTCCGCCACGTCGCTGAAGTCCACATGCGAAGAACGAGATAATAGCCGGAGAACGTCCACTGAGAGACGTGAATTGACTGATCTTCTTTCTTTTATTTGTACACCACCGGTTGCCTCGGTGTTTTTTTAACTCTTTCAGCTCTTATTGCCTGTTATTTTGAAAAGTATTTTGCCGTTACCCTTCCTTCTTAACTCTGTAAAGCCAACGTGTAGAGCTTTATTCCGGCTCAACAGCACCAAATCATCTTGAGAGATTTTGCGGCAAGACTCTTCTTTGAGCTGCCTTGATTTGGAGACTCAAACCGCATACGTGTCGAAAACGGCGAGACCGCGATCATCCAGAATCGAGGAATATTTCTTCGTCATCAAGTTCTTTCCTCTACGATAGGAACACGCGTCTTTCGTCGCCCGGATCCCCCGTGGCAAGCCTCTTATTGTCCGTGTCAGCTCACAAGAGGAAGATTGCGCACTGCGTTCTCGTGAAATCGGTCAAACTAGCTACCTTTCAAATTTCCAACGACATCATCACCATTCTACAACGCCCCCTGGCGTGGTCCTGTTTGCCGGCCAACGTTCTATTGCAATATAGCACAAAAACTTATAGGGAAAGTCGCCGCGCACAAGTCTGGACCCAGATTGAGCCGGTCACCACACTCGGCTGTTCACGTTCCTGTGATTCTCCAAGCTAGCAATCTAGAAGCATTTTGAGGGAATTTAAAAAAAAAAAAAAAAAAAAAAAAGTACCACAGTAGACACAAAATCGATGGCACATCACTTTGCACAACGGTCATCACATGAAGTAAGCCCGTCATACTTCCTCAAATGATATACACAATTTGACAGCATCTTCTAACATGTCGAACAGAAGTTGTCCTCGAAAAAAACCCATTACAAGGGGAAAATGGGCTCTCCAAAAGACTCCAGCAGTCCTGACGCCGTTTTGAAGAGGTCCTTTAGCACACCAGATACTTCCAAGTTGGAGAGGGAGGCCACAGAAGAAACTCATTCTCAGCAAACGTCGGCGGCGGAAAAGAAGCGCAACAAGCTAGGCTATCACAGAACTTCAATTGCATGTAGTACGTTGGAACAGCATGAGAAATGATTGTGGTGGTTGGGACTAACAGGACGAACTCAGGTCATTGTCGACGCAGGAAAATACGGTGCATCGCATCGACTGATACACCAAATCGATGCGTCAACTGCATTCGACTTAAAAAGGAATGCAGCTTTTATCCAGTTGATCAGCAGCCAGGCCCAGAATCGCGACCTAAAGTTGCATCACGGCAAAGCGGTGATCCTAGTGCATCTTCGGCTTCATCTTCTCCAGCAGTTGGTACGGGAAGCCCCGTTGACACACCCCTCTGCACCACGAAGAGCGTCATTACCGTGTCTGCCTCACAGAGGGGACACGGTGACTGTTTTTCTGATGCGAGCGGTATGAACAAGCCCCGAAAGACTGCGAGGAAAACGAATAGCTAACACCATATCCTACTCAGTGTCGCCCAACGGAATATCGGCGGGCAACCGGTACACTTTTACCAACTCGCCCCATGGCTGGGTACCGACAGATATGACGCCGGTTGGCGTTGCGAAACCTGAGGAGATTTCCATCCCCTGGCACGCCTACCCAACAGAGCCATCTATGAGTGGACAGTTTTCTCCATACACCCAGACGTCGTCGGCATCAGTGGCTTGGACATCGGGAACATCCGAGGCTGGGTCTCATGACGAGATGGCCTGGGCCGATTTTCCAAATCCAATAAGATCACTTTCATATAGCGGGGAGAGTCCTGACAACCACCCGCATGGCCCATTCATGTCTTTGAGTCAAGCACACCAGGCCCATTCGTACGAAAGACGGCAACACAACCTGTCCGACGTCTACCCTCCGTATCCAGCAAGCGTGGCCGGCGTGCCATCACACTCCATGGCTGTCGTGAGCGGCGGCCATGCTGCTGTAATCCACGGAACACCATTCACGTCAGGCGTGAATCCTTGGCAGCACCAGCAGCATCAACAGATGCTTGCTGCCCAAGGTCAGCATGCGACGTGGCAGTGTGGAGGAATACCCGAGGGGAACCAGCCGATGCTGATAGATGATGGACAGCAACGGGTGCCAGGGGTAACACAAGCCCCATCCGGTGTCTATTACTCCACCTGAGTTTGATTTGACGGCCCTTGTCCTGCCCACTCGAGCTGCGAAAATGACGGTAACCTTGGCCCTGGTCCCTTTGTCATATTTACCATGGACAGAATTGTGATGAAAGCGCCCTCGGCAGGCCCTTGGACTGGCGAGCGTCTGGCGATGCAAATCCTCTGCCAGTCAACGTCAGCCGTTGCTACATATACCACCAAAACGATTTCCTGACCGAAATAGAAACGAACTGTATGGTCCCCTATACGTCTAGTGAAACCGACAGCACCTGTTTTCAATCCTGTTGAACCAGTCCATGCCGAACCGAGATTGCGAAGGAAATTCGAGCTTTTGTCTCGTCGTCTAATGCATACATGATGCGGGGTGCCCAATAGTTGGAAGAATCGATGACAAGGGCTTGGGAAAAATGACGGGCGTGTGGTTTGCTTACGAACACCCCGTTAGATGAACCGTCGTGGACAGAGAAGTTCAACAAGTAAGACATGAATGACAAATGATGGAGAATTTATTCAAGACAAAGGGGTGGGACAGGGCACGCACTGCATTCGGTATCCATGTACTCCATGCAAATGACAGTCCTCACTTTTACACGGCGGCTAGCCTTGGTAAAAAAAAAACCCTTTGGCGTGCTCAGAGCATTTGTTTGCGGATTGGTTGAAACCCGAAAAGGAAAGGCAAAAGGCTATGGTGAGGAGATTTGAATAGAATCATTTCTCGGGCGATTTGGTAGCCAACTCTGATTCTTCACGGGCGGTGGTGGTATGACTGGTCCGCACTGACAGAAAGTAAGATGCCATGATGTGACAATATCATTCACGACCTGTCAGGTGCACTTTTTTTTTCTTTTCCTTTTTTTTTCTTACACAGAGGGAAAAAAAAAGAAAAGAGAAGGGCCAAAAGCTTCTTCTGAAACAGCATCCCAGCGTTTCAATTTTGCTACGAAACAAGGCGCCAAGTCAAGGTCATCAACGTCACATAAGCACCCATGCTCAACGTTGTCAAGAGCAAAACAGTATCACCGCTCGTCTTGAATTTTTTCTCAAGCACCCCATCGCCCGTGTGGGAGAAGAAAAACTGCCGATTCCCCTGATGGCGACGATGGACGGCCACGAGTAGCACCGCGGCGCCGTACACGGCGAACAAGGCACCAATTGCGTAGAACTCCTCTGCGAAGATCTTGAGGATGACGAGAGAAAAGGAGAATTGCCCGAGAGCGGTGCGCATATATGCGCCTTCAAAGGTTCGTTGGGCGGCGCGAACCTCGACGAGTCTAGGAGGTAAGGGGGGGCGGGGTGAGTCTTTGCGAATCTTGGCGATGAGAAGAAGAAGAAAAAAAAAGGGAAGGAGACGAGAGGAAACAAGATGAAGAAAACAAGATGAAGGAAACGAGAGGAAACAAGATGAAGGAAATTGAAGGAAATAAGATGAAGGAAACAAGATGAAGGAAACGAGAGGAAACAAGGTGAAGGAAACGAGAGGAAACAAGATGAAGGAGACGAGAGGAAACAAGATGAAGGAAACGAGAGGAAACAAGATGAAGGAAATCGAAGAAACACCTTCCGCCTCGAGTGGCCGTCGGGAGAGTATACAGAGACGGGCCGCGGCGCAGACTTACTCTTGGGAGGCAAGCACCACGGACTGGGCTCGGTGAAGACGCACGTGGAGATGTTCTTCTGGGGAGGGCTGAAACGGGGTTGCGTGGCCCGCACCGTTAGCTGATGTTGTCGAGTCCGTCTGTGTCGCGGCTCAGAGGAGGAGGAGAGACGGGAAGTGCGCACCTGGAACATGGCTGGTCGGCCGTGTTGGTGGCAGGCGGGTGAAGAATCGAGATGGGCCGTGCCGACGCGGGCGAGTGGCCCGGCGGCGGGACGGGGCTTTTCGGGCGGTGCCAGGCGTTTGCGGCTGCCGGGCGAAGGTGGCGCGTGACCGAAGCTGCCGAGATGAAGACGTGTCTTGCATCGAGGTTGCGGTCAGGTCGGGGTGCAAGGGTGCTGACTCCTGCGTGCTGAGGTTTCGCCCTCGGCTAGATTGCGACGAGCCCGGATGAGAGGGCGCAGTCGAGTTGGCCCGGCTTGGGCCTGGCGGCTGAGTGGGTGGTTCCGCGGCAGGAGTACCGGGTAGGTCCGGATGGTCTGAGCACCCACCGTCGCGCGGCACGCCTGCTCAGGGTGATGATTGATGATGGCCGGAGACTGTTGCCAGCTTGTAGGCTATTATTGCAGGATAGCGCAAGAGGATGATGGATTTTTTTTTTTTTTTAAAAATTTATCTCACAGGAACGCAGTCCCTGCCGGCCTGCTGCTGCGCCCCGTCGGCGGCTGAAGTCGACGACGACATGACTGGCGGTTTCCCCCCCCCCCCCACCACACATGTGTGTGTGTGTGTGTGTGTATGCATGGCATCGACGGACTAATGGCATGGTTCGGCTCGCTCCGCTTTGGGGCCAGCCGGATCAGCAGATTTGACAATTCCCCAAAGCAAATTGGCCAGTCCCACCCCACCCCTCGACACCTCGACCGACGCCCTCTCTCTGCTTCTTTCCTTTTTCCCCCTCTCTCTGCTTCTTTCCTTTTTTCCCCCCTCTCTGCTTCTTTCCTTTTTCCTTCTCGACAGCCACGAGTCGAGACGATCATCGGCCCGGCGGCAGATTTCGCAATGAGACGAACGATGACGTACTTCCTCGGGCGTGTCATGCATCATCGGCTGCTTGTCGCAGAACCAACCGGTTGAACCCCCTTGACTCACGCACGCCAGCCAACATTTTGCATCCGCCGAGGCCCTGTCGTGGGTGTCGGGCCAAAGGGGGGTCGGTCGGTCGGTCGGTCGGTCGCACACTGACCGGCCTCA
This sequence comes from Aciculosporium take MAFF-241224, assembly GCA_000222935.2. Classification (NCBI taxonomy): domain Eukaryota; kingdom Fungi; phylum Ascomycota; class Sordariomycetes; order Hypocreales; family Clavicipitaceae; genus Aciculosporium; species Aciculosporium take. The sequence continues at coordinate 15,565 of AFQZ01001166.1, forward strand.
GCCGCACCATCATCAGGCTCCGTGGGAGACGCAGGTTCGTCTGGGGGGGGCTCTGCTGATCATGGTGGTGCGGGATAGGCGACTTTCTGTCCCTCGTCGAAAAGACCGACCGCCACAGTGCGTTGTGACGATCGCTTTTCGACCAAATCTCGGAAGGGCTGATGCCGTCTGCCACAGTGCGTCGACGATTGCTTTTCTACTACATCTCGGAAGGGCTGATGCCGTCTGCCACAGTGCGTCGACGATTGCCTTTCCACTACATCTCGGAAGGGCTGATGCCGTCCGCCACAGTGCGTC
>AFQZ01001165.1:0-15887 GCA_000222935.2 Aciculosporium take MAFF-241224
ACCTCACAATACTACTTATATATTACTTATATAAAGTTATTTACTTATTAGCTATATAAATCTAAGCTTTAAGCTTAAATCTATTATATAGCCCCTTTCTTACCCTTAAGGCGCCTCCTTTTAGGCCTATTATTACTATATATATTACCTTATTATACCTTATACTGCTTTAGTACTATTATATTTAAAAAACTTTCTAAGGGTTCTTATATTAGCTAAGTATAATCTATTTATTTTACTAATATATCCTATTAATTTCCTTATTTCTAGGTATTTCTTACTATTACTATTCCTTTAAACTTATACTTTACTAAATCTAGATTATCTTTATAAAGTATAAGTATTAGGCCTAGCCTAGAATTAGCTAGTTATTATAATAATAGTAGATTAAAGGCTGCCCTCTTAATAAGGTTTATATAAAAAACTAAGTATATTCCTTATAAAATATCTAAATAAATAGTAAGCAGAGTTAGTGTATTTAAGACCTTATATTTTGCCTTTACCTAGTTAAGTTTTTAGCTAGAATAGTTTGTTTTTATCGGAATCGCTTGTATAGAGAATAGAAGGGATATGCTGCATTAACTAGGAATTATGGGTTACATACAGAATGCACGCACCCTAATTAGCTAAATTACAGGTTATATAACCTAGGGGATGTAATATAGCTATAACACTATATATTTATATTATAGCTTACTTCTTTTCCCTCTTTTCCCTTTTTAAACATATAAATAAATTAAATATTAAACCCCCCCCCCTTTACACATGTACTGTAGTATATATAACCTGAGAGTTACTAACACTAATTAGTGGTTACTAATAACCACAGATTTATTAGGTTATACCTAGAAGAGACTTATTTAAACGCTTTTACTTTATATAACTATAAGTAATTCTAATATTATACTAACTAAAGGATTATTTCTTTAGTTATTAACTTTTACTACTTGTCTATAGTAATAAAAAGACTTATTTCTTATAGATCTTCTCTCTTATTATTAACTGTTACTTGTTTATAATTAAAACCAGATCTTTACTATTATTTATAAAGAATTAACCTATGCTAACCGCTTTAATTAGTACTAAACATAAAGCTTAACTTAACCTAAAAACACTAAGATGTTATTAAGCTAAGGAAAAATAAAAGACTTTAATAAATAACTTTAAAAAAATATCTATAAAAAAGAACTTCTAAAGAGCACTTTTCCTTAAAAACTTTATAAGCATTTCCTAATCTTATCCTAAAATTAGACTAAGTTAGTTAATAATATTAATATTAATACAGCTACTAAATAAGAAATTAATAACCGTATTACCTATACAATTAATTATTATATTCTTAATAAAGGAAAAGGTTGCAATTGTGATGGATTCGAGCTTTAGGCTTGGATCTTTACAATTAGAAGAATAACCATATTACAGAAGCCAGACTATATAAGCTATATAAGTAATATAAGTTAGGCACACATATTAATATACTTTAATTTAGCCTCTTAACCTAAGCTTTATACTAGCAAATTAAATCCTATATATATTTAGGTCTATTATATTTTAGCCTCTTTACTTAGGCTATATAAGGGTAAAAGGGATAAGCTATAAAAGCAGGAGTTCTAAAAGAATTATAAATCTTTTCCTTTTCTTTTCCCCTAAAAAGATTATTCTTATTTATAGTTACTAATACTATAGTTATATATTAGCTAGACTATAATATATAATCTTCTTCCTTTTATCTTTATTTTTAAAACCTTTATAGGTCTTATAAGGAGGTAATATTTAATATAAATAAAATATAATAAGGTATAATATAGCCTAATATAGCAGGCAATTTAGCAGGGATAGATACTATATAGGAATTATTAAGGCTTTAATATATTATAGCCTTATATAAGCAAATAAACTAAGATACTACTAACTAAATTATAATACTATTTAAGTAGCTTAGAATTATAATTATTTTAGCTATACCCTTTACTTAGGGTATAGGTACCTTAGGCATAGGTAAATAATAAGAAGATTCTTTAATAAAGAAAAAACCTAAGAGGAAACCCCTTAATATAAGTAACCTATATAATAAGAATTAAATTAAATACTAGGCATAGTATAGCCTCTTAGCTTATAAACTATAAGCTAATAGCAATTTTATTAGAAGTGCTTAGAATAAATAGTGTTTTATATATTAATATTTATTAGCTAAGGTTAGAGCCTAGGTTACTTCTTTCTTTAAAACTAAAAAAGCCTTTAATTACTCCTTAGATAATTTTTTAGGATATCTTAACTTCTTATTTATAAACTCTTATTAATAGGAACATACTATTATAGAACTTAATTAAGTAGAATAATACCTAGGCAAAAAATTTAATAATTTGTTTATCTGTTTTAAATAAAAATTAGTCCTTACTAAAGGATGTAAATAGGTAGATTTTATTAAATTATTAAAACTATATATAGCTTTAAACAAAAAGATATGTAATTACTATATAAGGTAGGATATCCCCTATACTAATTATAAACAGGTAGTAGCTAAACTTTAAGGTATTACCCTTAATATTAAGTCTTATAACCTAGAAGAATAATTAAAAACTAAATATAAAGAATAAACTAGATTTCCCTTAGGCATATCTTATAAAAAGAATAGGGATATATAAATAATAAGAGTAAATATTACGTTTTTTATAGGGAACTAAAACATAGGCAAAATACATACTAAGTAGGTATTAGTAGAAATAGTATAGGCTTATAAAGATAATAACTAATGTTTATATTATAGTACTACTAGCTACTAAGCAAAGGCTTACTACTTTCTTCTAATATATTATTTAGATTCTAATATTTATATTATAAAAATAATAAGCGCCTAAGTAGAATTTAAAGTAAAAGAAAAATTAAAAAAAGACAGCCCTTAAGCTTAAGGCTTAGTAAGGGGAAAGAAAAAAGCAGAAAGCTATCTTACTAAATACTACCTATAGGCAAAGGTACTTATAAATAAATAAAGAAAAATATAAACTTAACTCCCTTTTTAATACTAGTTTTATTTAATAAGGAAGCCTTTACTAATATATAAGTAGATGTTACGTGGTGGGATCGTCACGTAGTCGGTTGGAAGCAACCGTAAAGCTGTCATTAACGTTATTATTAAAGGGTTATTAAACGCACCTGTATATACTGTTATTAAGTTATATAGTTAAGTGCATTGTTGTGTGTTATTATTCTTCTTCTTCTATCTCACTACTAGCTATATAGGCGGATATATATATATATGTATGCATAAATCCGCTATATGGGTTATTCTGTAATAAGTGCCCCTCCCTTAAAGATAACCATCCTGGTTATCCCGTAGGGTCTAACATAGCTAGTAACAGAAATAATAAAGAGAAATTAAACTATAGGCATTCTATATCAGGTGCTAAGAATAGAAAACAAATAAAATAAAATAGCTAATCTATAATAATCCTCTTCTTAACTATAAAGAATAATAAAATAAAAGAAAACAAAAAAAAACCTTTTTAAGCTAAATTATCCCTGCTATTCCTAAGGTAATATCCTTAACAGTTTGTAACTAATTTTTGCTATATATTAGTAGATATTATGGCTTTATTGTCTGCAAGCCCTTAATTAGTTATTTGTTATCTTTTAGTGCTATTATCCTTTTAGGGGCTATTACTAGAGACTAGTCTCTTATTAGGTGTCCTTAGATCCCTAGCCTTAATGATTAAATATAGTAGACTTTTACTAAATTATTTTGTTATTAGTGTTATTTTATAGGCAGATCCTATAGCCTACTTTATAATATTAGTGCTAGTATTATAAAATAAAGATCCTCTTACTATAAACTAAGCAGGTCTTAGCCTTATTAGCATAACTTTTCTTTTTAATATTATACCTTTTAGCAGAGGTATCTTTAAGCCTAGCTTGCTTAGGGTAGTCCTTTTACTTATATTTTATAGCTTCTAAATATTATATACTACTTCTTAAGTAAACTAGTTTAAGGCTGCTATATTAGTATTTACCTTATTAAATATAGTAGTAAGGGTATTAACTATCTCCTTAACTTTACTAAAGTAGTTATTAAGAAGTATAGTTTAATATTTATATTCCTAGTTTATATATATTACCTTAACTTTATTAAGGATTGTTTTTTCTGTAGTAGACTTACTTATTATACTATATTATATAGCTAGGCCTTAGATTAAATTTTATTAGTCTGCTAGTTCCTTCTATAAAGTAATAATATCTTGTTCCCTAGTTATTAATTCTTATAACTAGTTTATATATACCCCTATACTCTAACTATATATAAATAATAAGTCCGTTTTTCTAATTATAATAAGAGCTCTAATAATAAACCTGTTTATACTACCTAACTTATTATAATATTATACTATAAGGACTTCTTTTTTTAAAGGTAGTTCTAGCTACTAGTCTCTAGATTTAATAGCATTACCAGCCTATCCTCTGTTAATAAAACTTATAGCAGCTTATTTAATGCGGATTCTGATGTTATAGACAACAGGCGTGTTAGCTAGACATTTACTATTATTATAGCGTTTATTAGCTAAGATAAAGTTGTTTATCCTAAAGATCTAATATAGGATATTAATCTATAGTGGGTATATAGCATTAGTCTTTACTATAGAAATTATATTCTTATTAATTCTAGCTCCCTATATTATAAAATCTTTAAAATAAGTATAAATAGCTTTTTTTATAGTCTAAATGCTATTACTAGCCTAGTACTATTACATCTTAAATGAATCTAAATTTGTTACCTTCTTTAGGAACTAGTAATATTCCCTAGTAAATTTAAACTAACTAACTAGTAATATAAAATTAAGTTTATTTAGTTAGCCTAGAATAGTAAAAGTGCTTATAGATCTTAGTCTAGTCCTTATATAGCTAGAAGAGGTTCTAATCCCTTAGTGCATGGTTAAGCTAATAAATTTAATATTAGAGTCCCTATTATTATTATATAAGTCGGCTCCTTATGTTATATTACTTATTGTAAGGTATAGCTAGATATAAGAAGGCACGCCTAAATATACCTAATACTATCTCACAGTAGTATTGGAAGGCTCTTACTTATAAGTAAGTAAAACCAAACAGAGGTCTTGCTTATAAGCTATAGGGTATAGCTTATAATACAAGCTTTATAAGAGAGAGCAGGGAACAATAACAAGAACAAGGTGCAAGGTAAAATATATCAAAAAGATTGTATTACCAATGCTAGTGTTGTTGTTGTTAAGGTTAAGAAAATCTATCTAAGGTAGGGAGGGAAAGCCTCCTTATATACACAGAGAATAGAAGAAAAGTGGGGCTATACCCACTATAGGTTACTAGCCTAATTAGGCATAGTAAACATAGAAAAGAATGGAATAGAAAGGAAAGGAAGTGGTTGATTTCTAATCACCCCACCAAGACCCACCAGAGCATACGTCATCCTGCTTCTAAGGAATTTCACACAATTCCACAGGGCGTATCTCCCTGATTTCTTCCTATCTAGGGTACATCTTGACGTCATTAGAATCCTCTGGAAAGGGGCTTCCTAATAAGTCTAAATATGCTTATGTAAGCACCCTAGATCTCCAGTAATCCGGAAGGTTAGTTAATAACCTCTGAGAGGCCAGGTAATCTAGCCTTGCCTGCAAGCTTTAGTAGTAAACTGCACTATAAAGCTTAACATTACTTATATTAGACGAAGTGTTTAGTATAGTCACTGCCTCTTATACCTAATAATGCTCTTCTAGGGTAGTTATATTTAGAGGATAGTGGTTAAGTTCTTATAATAAGTATAAGGTAGTATATAGTAATATAAGAAAGATTATTTAGAATATAAAAGAAAAGGCTTAGAGAGATTAGTCTTAGGTAAGTAGTAAGCAAGTGGTTATAAGTATATAAACAGAAGAATGATAATAAGAGTCTGTTAATACATAAAAATAATAATAAAAGGTTAAAAAGATAAAATAACTTAAAGTGTATAATAGTTAAAATTAGGAATTAAAGGTCGAAAAATGAAGAAAAAACGGGAAATCTATAGTGTTAGAATATACAGATAAGAGGTTAAGTAAAAAGTAAAGTAAAATTATAAGTAGTGTTATAGGGCAAGTAGGGTTACGTATTTCCCGCCATAGTAATTACATAAGGTCCTGTAGGATGTTAGATCTTGCTAACCTTAAGACATTATTAGCACTTCTGCCTTATAAGCCCCTTCTTCCTATACTCCTTATCCTAGTTAATTAAATGCTCCTTTAGATATTTTATTATTAACTCTAATGCGTTTACCTTTATCTTACTTTTATTAATCTACTAGTTATTCTTAGTAGTATATCCTTTCTATCTTATAAGGTAAGCTACCTTAGGGCTTTATCCCTTAGTATAGTAGATTTTTACCTTATGTAAGATAATCCGCTTAATTTCCTAGTAATTAGCTTTACTACTCCCTTTAAGATTAATTAGTAAAGGGGGTATTTCCTTTCTACTAAAGGGATCTTTACCTTAGTATGGTTTTTAAATATATATAATTAACACTACTAGGTATACCTTTAAGGTTAGTAGAAATTTAAGTTAGTATAATAAAGGATTTACTTTTTTAAGAACCTTATATAGTCCTGCTCTTTATAATAATTATTTTTTCTTTAGCTTTTCTAGAAGCTAGTATCCTTTATATAGTTATAAGTATACCATATTTCTAATGTTAATGTCTACTAGGTCATATTAGGAATTATATTTAATTTTAGATAAGGCGGTAGTAGTGGTTATTATAAGTTATGCCTTTTTTTAATAAAGCTTATAAAGTACCTTTAAGTTCTCTTCCCTTAGTAGTAAGTTAGAAATTACTTACTTTAGGAGAAGATTAATAAGGTCTAGTAGTTTAAGCCTATATAATAACTTATTAGGTAATTAATTAATAGCTATAGCTACTATATTTGTTACGTAGTGGGATCGTCACGTAGTCGGTTGGAAGCAACCGTAAAGCTGTCATTAACGTTATTATAAAAGGGTCATTAAACGCACCTGTATATACTACTATTAAGTCATATAGTTAAGTGCATTGTTATGTGTAAGTTGTTATTGTTTTTACTAGCTATCTAACAGATGTATATATATATGTGGGCATAGATCCTCTATACGGGTTAGTCTGTAATAAGTGCCCCTCATTTAAAGATAACTATCCTGGTTATCCCGTAGGGTTTAACATAGCTAGTAATAGAAATAACAAAGAGAAATTAAACTATAGGCATCCTATTTCAGGTGCTAAGAATAGAAAATAAATAAAATAAAATAGCTAATCTATAATAATTCTCTTTTTAACTATAAAGAATAATAAAACAAAAGAAAATAAAAAAAAACCTTTCTAAGCTAAATTATCCCTGCTATTCCTAAGGTAATATCCTTAACAGTCTATAACTAATTTTTACTATATATTAGTAAATATTACGGCTTTATTATCCGCAGGCCCTTAATTAGTTATTTATTGTCTTTTAGCACTATTATTCTTTTAGGGGATATTACTAGAGACTAGTCTTTTATTAGGTATTCTTAAATCCCCAGCCTTAATGCTTAAATATAGTAGACTTTTGCCGGACTATCTTATTATTAGTGTTATCTTATAGGCGGATTCCGCAGCCTGCTTTATAATATTAGCACTAGTATTATAAGATAAAGATCCTCTTACTATAAACTAAGTAAGTCTTAGCCTTACTAGCATAACTTCTTTTTTTAATATTATGCCTTTTAGTAGAAATATCTTTAAGCCTAGCTTACTTAGGGTAATTTTTTTATCTATATCTTTTAGCTTCTAGATATTATATGCTACTTTATAAGCAAACTAGTCTAAGGCTACTATATTAGCTACTATCTTATTAAATACAGTAGTAAGGGTATTAACTATCTCCTTAACTTTAATAAGGCGGTTATTAAGAAGTATAGTCTAATGTTTATATTCCTAGTTTTTATATATTACTTTAACTTTATTAAGAATTATCTTTTCTACAGCAGACTTGCTTATTATACTATATTATATAGCTAGGCCTTAAATTAAATTTCGTTAGTTTACTAGTTCTTTTTATAGAGTAATAACATATTATTCCCTAGTTATTAATTCTTATAGCTGGTTTATATATACCCCTATGCTCTAACTACATATAAACAGTAAGTCCATTCTTTTAATTATTATAAGAGCTCTAGTAATAGACCTGTTTATATTACCTAACTTATTATAGTATTATACTATAAAGACTTCTTCCTTTAAAGGCAGTCCTAGCTACTAGTCTCTAGATTTAATAGCATTACTATTTTGTCCTTTATTAATAAAACTTATAGCAGCTTGTTTAACACGGATCTGGATATTATAAATAACAGGTATATTAGCTAGATGTTTACTATTATTATAGTGTTTATTAGCCGGGATAGAGTTGTTTATCCTAAAGATCTATTATAAGATATTAATTTATAGTGGGTATAGGGCGTTAGTTTTTACTATAGAAATTATATTCTTATTAATTCTAGCTCTCTATATTGCAAAATCTTTAGAATAGGTATAGATAGCTTCTTCAATAGTTTAAACGCTATTACTAGCCTAGTGTTACTATATTCTAAATAAATCTAAATTAGTTGCCTTTTTTAGGAATTAGTAATATTCCTTAGCGGATTTAAACTAACTAACTAGTAATATAAAATTAAGTTTATTTAGTTAGCCTAGGATAGTAAAAGTGCTTATAAATCTTAGTCCGGTCCCTATATAGCTAGAAGAGGTTCTAATCCCTTAGTATATAATTAAGCTAATAAATTTAATGTTAAAGTCCCTGTTATTATTATATAAGTTAGCTCCTTATGCTATATTACCCACGTTAAACAAAGTATTTAGTATAATTACTACCTTATATTCCTAATAATACTCTCTTAAGGTAGTTATATTTAAAGGATAATAGTTAAGTTCTTAAAATAAGTTTAAGGTAGTATATAGTAATATAAGAAATATTATTTAAGATATAAAAGAAAATGCTTAGGGTAAGCGGTCTTAAGTAAGTAGTAAGCAAGTAGTTATAAGCATATAAACAGAAAAAGACAATAAGAGTCCGTTAATACACAAAAACAATAATAAAAGGTCAAAAAGATAAGATAACTCAGAGTACACAATAGTTAAAATTAGGAATTAAAGGTTAAAAAATAAAGAAAAAACAGGAAATCTAGTGTGTTAAAGGGTGCGGATAAGAGGTTAAGTAAGAAGTAAAATAAAATTATAAGTAGTGTTATAAGGCAGATAAAATCATATATTTCTTGCCTTAGCAATCACATAGGGTCCTGTAGGATATTAGATCCTACTAACCTTAAGGCGTTATTAGTACTTCTGCCTTATAAGCCCCTTTTTCCTATACTCCTTATCTTAGTTAATTAAATGCTTCTTTAAATATTTATTTATTAACTTTAATGCATTTACCTTTATCTTACTTTTATTAATTTACTAGTTATCTTTAGTAGTATATCCTTTTTATCTTATAAGGTAAGCTACCTTAGGGCTTTATCCCTTAGTATAGTAGATTTTCACTTTATATAAGATAATCTGCTTAATTTCCTAGTAATTAGCTTTACTACTCCCTTTAAGATTAATTAGTAAAAAGGGTATTTCCTCCCTACTAAAGGGATTTTTACCTTAGTGTAGTTTCTAAATATATATAATTAATACTACTAAGTACACCTTTAAGGTTAGCAGAAATTTAAGTTAGTATAATAAAGGATTTACCTTTTTAAAAACCTTATATAGTCTTACTCTTTATAGTAACTATTTCTTCTTTAGCTTTCCTAGAAGCTAGTATCCTTTATATAGTTATAAGTACACTATATCTCTAACATTAATGTCTACTAGGTTATATTAGGAATTATATCTAATTTTAAATAAGGCGGCAGTAATAGTTATTATAAGTTATACCTCTCTCTAATAAAGCTTATAAAGTGCCTTTAATTCCTCTTCCCCTAATAATAAGTTAGAAATTACTTGCTCTAGGAAAAGGTTAATAAGATCTAGCGGTTTAAGCCCATATAATAACTTATTAGGCAACCGGTTAATAGCTATAGCCACTATATTATTAAGATAATATTATAAAGCTAGAAGGATTAATACCTATAGCACTATTAGATTCGTTATAGTTTAATAGTAAATAGCTATTATTACTGTCTAGTTCTTCTGTTTAGCTGCTCCATTTATCTATAAATAATAGGCAGTTACTATTAGGAATTTAACTTTTAGCTTAGTAAATATTACTTACTAAACCTTAGAAATAAACTTAGGGTTCCTATTACTAACTATTTACTTTAATAATCCCTAGTTTATAATATATAAAGCTTAAAAAAGTAGCTCTACTTATATAAATACTAAATATATTATATTCCCTAGAATTAAGAAGATCCTTTTGCTAAATAAACAGTTTATTAGGTAAAGGGAATTATACTTTAAGTATCCTTTTATAGCCTATATAGTGTTTGCTAAGTCTACCTCTGGCATATTAGTAATAAAGTCTAGAGAAATTATGTAAAATGGCATTAGCTTTAACTATAAAGGTCTTATTTCTCTAGTTACTTTATCCCTTAAGATAGAGTTTTCCTAATAAGTTATATAATATGCTATATATTCCTGGATTTACTTAAATATCTTTAGAAAACAAACGCTATATAAACCTTCTATTATTCTACTAATTCTAAAATAATAATAGTTATTATACATAGTTCTTAGTATAGTTTTAATACAGCTGCTTAGAATATATAGTTATCTAAGCCCTTTTCTATCCTTATAATAAAGTAGGCTTTTATCTGTAAGGTCCTAGCTATAAAGTGGAATTCTTAGTTAGTTCCGCCCTTGCTTTAACTGCTTTTACTAGAAATCCTTAATGCTCTTAATTATTTAATAATATTACAGGTGAAATTTATACCTTACTAATATCTCCTTCTTTAACAAGTTATCCATTATAGCTACTGCCTAATAGTTCTAATAAAAATACACACAGGTATCTAATTTATTATATATACTGCAATTTATAGCCTTATAATAGCTAATATTTACTAGAAGTCATAATAAGGCATTAAGTATAATATTAAGAACTCCTAGTATATAGGTTACTTATAATTTAAACTATAACAGATAATTTACTACCTTAGCTAATTTTAGGTTTGCTTTATTAAGGTTTATTATAGCTAAAGAGGTGTGTTTAATGATTCCTTTAGCGGGTGTATGGTTAATTAGAATATTAACTAAATAACAGTTAGATTAAGCTATTTTTTACAGTTTCTATATTACCTAAGTAATTACAGCTACCTTTGCCTTTATTAATCTATACCACTTCTTAGCTATAAATATTAATTAAGAGAGAAAAAGAATTAAACAAAGTTTTATAGCTATAATATCCTTTTTAAGTATGCCTTTTCTATCTTATTTCTTATATAGTTAGAAAGCATATAAGCTAAAACCTTCCTTATAAGCATTAATCTTAAAAAACAATAGTTACTTTAGATTATAATACTATAATAGTATTTTCTTATAAAGCATGGTTTTTAGTGCTTTAAAGGCCGCTTTCTTATCTTTTATAGGGACAAAGGATTTTTCTTAGGCCTTTCTCTTATATACCTGCTTTAAAGCTCCTACTAGTAACTTATTATATTTATAAAGTTTATATATAAGTACTATCTTTTAGGTCTATAGTAGTTAAATCTATAAGTTAAACTAAGGGATTCTTATTCTTAGGAATCCCGCTATACTAATAAAGGTCTCTAAGGTTAATAAGTTATAAGGAATTTTTATTTACTAAAACGACTTAATCTTATTATTTATATTAATAATTCTATTAGTATTAACTATAAATCCAAGAAGTTAGATTAAATAATATCTAATAAAAGACTTAGTTACTATAATATATACCTTGTTTTTCTTTAAGACTTTTAAGACTATCTTAAGGTATTTAAGATAATCCTTAAGGGTATTAAAAAAGACAATAATATCGTTAATATAAATACAAATAAAACTTCAGTACAGTCAGAAAATGCAATTTATAAATTATTATACAAAAGCCAGCGAATTCTTATACCCTATTAACATAACTTATAATGCTTCTAGCCCTCTTTCTAAAATTACTACTATATAATTCTAGTGTTCCTCTTGTACTAAAAGCTAGTAAAAGAAACCTGTTATATTAAAAATTAATTTCTACTCTTTACTATAAGTATCTTATATAATATTACCTTAGTCTAGCAACGGATATACATTTAGTATAGTAATATTATTATTATTGTACGCTAGGTAGCTAGAGCCACTATCTAGTTCATTGACTATCTTCTTAATACAGGAAAAACCCTAAAATAGGGAAGAAAACCCATATTCCTCTATATAGCTCCTGCTAAGCCTTTACTATAAAGTCTTTATTATTTTCTACTATTAATATAAGATATCTGCTAGTTCCCCTAGAACTACAAATAATAATAGAAGTATAGTTATACTTTATATAAAAGGTTAGTATATTAGTAAAAACCCCTTTATAAGCACTTCCCCTTTTAACCTAGCTCTTCCTCCTTTAATCTATTATTTTTATTACTTTTATTCCCTTTTCTAGCCTTATTATTATATATTTACTATACCTTATAAAGCTCTTTAGCTAGCCTATACTACTAAAGTTACTTAGTTAAAAGCACTTACTTTATAATAGTTAGTATAAGCTTCTTATTGTTTAGTACTGCCCTAAGTTCCCTTAGGTCTCTTATTATAAGCATTACTAGGATTAGCTTTAAATAGTTATATTCTAAATATAATAAGATAAGGTAGTAAATATTCTTATCTTCTCCCTAGTATTAATATATTAGTAATATTACCTTAGGCACTTATTTGCTATAAAGGAAGGCATTTAGCCTGATTTTTTCTGTTTAAAGCTATACTAAGGCCGTGGATTTATGCTTAAGCAGGCTATTATAAAGCCTTACTATTTTCTTTATACTCTTAAAATTAGGTTCCTTATTTATTACTATTACTTTTACTTATTTTTTTCTTACTTAAGCCTTATATCTCTACTATATTTAACATTTTTCTTACTCCCTTTCTAATTCCTGCTTAGCTATAAGGCTGCTAAGGAGGGGGAGGGGGGCATTAAAAAACGCTATATAAAGGTTATACTAGCAGCCTTTTCCTTAGTATTATAGCTATATTATTATTAAATTACATGCTTACTGTATTTTCTTACCTATACTACTATCCTTAAGTCTTTAATAAAATTATTACTTAATGTAATTAAGGTACAGATCTATTAATAGTACTACTACTTTTATCTTTAAGAGTATTACTAGTATTACCTTATATGCTCTTATAACCTACCTTAAGCATTTATTCTATTCCTTTATAAATACCTTTACTACCCCTCTTACTACCCCTTTTAACTTACTATAAATATAGTATATTTTAGCTTTATAGGCTAAAGTGCTTCTTATTATCTATATATAAAGGGATTTTATGCACTTTAGTTAGCATCCCTATATAAACATAGCTAGCACTATAAGTGCTAACTTCTGCTATAATAACTTAGTATTTACCTTCTTTATATAGGTTAACTAACAGAACTTTTAGTAGATCCAAACCCCTAGGAATTGCGCTAATTATATTAGTTATATTATTATGCCCCTAAGTTGGATTATTATTATAATTACCTGCCTCTTCCTTATAAAGTAAATTAGCTTGCTCTTCCCTAGGTTAAACCTTAGCTTATACTCCTTTAACTACTTATTATATATTCTTTAGGCTTTTTTTAGTTATACTTTAGTCTCCTTTACTATTTTTTTATATATTATAATATTTATATTATTTAAGAACCCTAACATTAATATTAACTCTACTACTACTAATCTTTAATATAGTAGTATAATATATAGCAGAAAGAGAATAAAAGATGCTAGCAACCCTTATAAAACCCTTATAGTAACTTAGAATTCCTTAATAAAACATTCGTTAAATACTAATTATACTCTTCTTTTTAATATAAAACCCTTTACCTATTTAGCTATTTACCCTAGTAATCCTAACTTTATTATAATATAAATTAACCTTTTATAGCTAATAGTATTAAATGCCTTAGTAATATCTAGCTATAGTAAAAATACTATTTTCTAATAATACTATACTATCCTTATAACCTTTATTAGCATACTTAAAGCTACCTTTATTAACCTACTAGCTCTATTACCTATTTATATATTTAGTAGTATATAGCCTTCCTTTACTATAGTAGTAATCCTCCTTATAATAGCTCCCTTAATCACTTTACTTATTATATTTAATAGTAATATTAGCCTTTACCCCCCTAGTCTGCCTAGCTCTTTAAGGGTTTTCCTAGGTTTATATAAAACTACTACCTTTACCTACTAAAAGAAGGCCGGGTAGTGTCCTAAACCATAGCATGTATTTATAAGGTATATTAAATATAATACTAAAGCTGCTTTATATAGCTTAAGAAAACCTATTAGTAGCTTATTTAGCCTTAAGGCTTTCTAACTTACTATATTCTTTATAATATCTTTAATTTCCTTCTTTATAAATATAGGAACCACCTAATTATTATTATAGTATTATATTCCCTTCTCTCCCTCTAGGCCTAAAGCCCTAGCTATAAATAAAGAAAAGAACCTTTTTATAAATACCTTTGCCTTACCCTTATATATAACCTTTACTATTTCCTCCCTACTATCTTCTCCTAGCTAAGCTAATAATAGGACCTATTATATCTTAAGGGGAAGTCTACTTTATAGCTAGGCCTAGTGCTCTAAGGTCTAAAGGCTCTCTTTAGACCTTAATAACTTACTAACTGCTTATTACTAGCTGCTTCTCTTCTCTTTTAAGATAATATAATCCTGTTATTTAGTAGCTTTTATTAAGGTCTGCTATAATTCCTATATTTATTATTACTACTACTGCTTATTAGCATGTCTTACCTTTACTATTATATTCTTTACCCTTTTATTCTACTAAAGCTATAGTTTACTTTACTCTTAGGGTTATTTAAATGCTGCTATATTAGCTATCTCTATAAGCTAGTAAGTAAGCTATTATATATAATTATTAACTTCCTGCTAGTTACTAAGCAGGAGCTTTAACCTCTCCTTTCTAAGCCTATTTAAAGCCTTTACTATAATAAGGTTTTTATTTACTATCCTTTAACCCTAAACTAACCCTAAGCTATTACTTATTTTCTTACTTATCTTAATACTAATAAGCTAAGGCATATGGTTAGATTTAGTAATTTCTACTAGCCTAGTAAATTTAATATTAATATTATAAGTAGTCCATATATAATTAATAGTGCTATCCCTATTACTATATTCTCTCCTTATTACTTTCTTAAATAGTATAACTAGGCTAAGCTACTACCTTATTATAAATATTAATATCTTATTATATCCTTAAAAGGTTTAGCTAAATCTATTCTATAAGGGATAATATTAGTTAAAGTCCCTAATAAATATACTCTAGCCTTTTACTTAAGCATTAATAAAGTATTATAAAGGTATTTACTATTCCTTTTTATAAGCTAAGGAGTAAATATTATATATCTTTATTTTATATAGCTTAATACTATATTAGTCCTTTTCTCTCCCTATTATTTAAAGTCTAGCCTTAACCTTTTAGTATATATAAATTACTATTCTTCTGCTATATATTACTAATATATAGTGCCCTTAAGATAGATTTAGTAGTATATTATTATAGCCTCCTGGTTCCTAAATAGCTATTACCTTAGGGCTAATATTATGCCCTAATACCAGATATACTAGATTACTTTTCTTTTATATATTTTAGTATATAACCTTAATTATATACTTTATTATATACTTTAGAGCACCCTAGTTAGGCTAGCTTTAGTATTATTCTG
>AFQZ01001164.1:0-15883 GCA_000222935.2 Aciculosporium take MAFF-241224
ATTAAATCGCCACAGTAAATAATCCTGTATTGCAAATATCCCTCCGGGGGCCCCGCCGGGGGCCGCCTGCGGCGAGCTCCCGCCTCCGGCGGCCTCCCTCCCCTCTATATTATTAAATCGCCACAGTAAATAATCCCCTTTATAAATATCCCTCCGGCGGCCTCCCTCCCCTCTATATCATTAAATCGCCACAGTAAATAATCCCCTGAGCAGATATCCCCGCCGGGGCCCATCGCGTTCCTCACCCCCCTCGGCTCCGGGCTTTCCGCCCGCAGACCAGCCGTGTCCGTCAGGGGCCTTCTGCGACGACGGCCCCCCCCCCAGACTTCCCTTTGCGGCGCACCTCGTCATGACGTTCCCCGCACAGAACGGTACCAAGACGATGAGCATCTCTCCGTCCAACCGCGCGAGCTGGACAGTGCCGAGGCGATACAAGCATAAAGTCACCAACACTTCCGCGGGCCACGGCGGGCATGATGCAGTGTCATGACGAGCAAGACAAGGAACAGACACAAACAAGCAAAAGGTCCTCTGTTCCGCAGGCTACGGCAGGTATGATGCAGTAGTATAATAAGCAAGACAAGACAAGGAATAGACATAGATGAGCAAAAAGTTACGTATTCCTTAGGCTACAGCAGGCATAATACAGTAGTACAACAAGTAAGATAACAAGCAAGATGAAGAATAGACACAAACAAGCAAAAGGTCCTCTGTTCCGCAGGCTACGGCGGGCATGATACAGATACATGACAAGCAAGACAAGCAACAGACACAAACAAGCAAAAAGTCACCAACACTTCCGCGGGCCACGGCGGGCATGATGCTGACGCAGATGCAGTCACTGGCGTTGCTGCTCCCCGGCAGCACGGGTGTGCTGTCGAAATGGTCGTGGCCATGTACGCCTCCATGTGTCCACGTCCTGCCAGCGCACTGCACGGGAATAATGTCGTCAGATACACACATCGCATCCCCACATGCCGTCTTCGACTGCTTTCCAGACATCCTCCGTCATGATCCTCTTCCCCCCTGCAGGTCCCCAGAAGCCCATCATGTCCGTACACATCATCGCCTGTGCCGCATCTCACCCTTCCCACGGAGAGAACGCCATCAGACACGACACGTCGCGAACACCTTGGACATCAAGCCAGCCTCACGTCCGGTACCCATCCTTCCTCGCCACGAACAATACTCGCCGACAACGAGCACACCGTACACCGGCAATCACTCACACGACGCGACACCAGCACGCCCACCGGACCTTCATCGTAGCTTCTATTCAAAACCCCCCCCTCCACTCCGACCAGTGGTATCAAAAATATAGAATCAACCCCCAAAATCAATAGCAACACGCGGCAGCATGCCACACATGGAGTTGTCTTCTCCCTCCCCGCGGCCTCGGCCATCTTCTTGTTTCCCAAACTTTGATGCTAATCCCAACTCTGGTATCCTGTACGCCGCCATGTCCCCCCAGAATCTGTAAAATGAAAAGCAGAAATAAACACCTTGAATCAACAGCAAATACAGTCGCTCCAATCCCGTCCGAGCATGCAATACGTATCGTAATATCTTGTAAAATGTCTGGGGAAATAAAATGGTAACAAGTACGTGGCCAAGTGTGCTTGCCAACCTTGGTCATGCTTTTTGTTATTCTTCTTATCCTTTCTTTTTTCATACATGTCAAGAAGAAATCTTTCAGTCTCTGCGTGGCGAGCACTGCTTGTAGATGTCCCTCTTCATATGCTCCAATCGGCTCCGCATATCCAGTAAATCGGCCAACTTGTCCCGGGGCGGGTTATCCAAGGCCGAGATCTCATA
Organism: Aciculosporium take MAFF-241224; assembly: GCA_000222935.2. NCBI lineage: Eukaryota > Fungi > Ascomycota > Sordariomycetes > Hypocreales > Clavicipitaceae > Aciculosporium > Aciculosporium take. Next base: position 1,816 of record AFQZ01001164.1, read on the forward strand.
ATGCAGCGCCTCGTACTTTTGGTAAAACGTCTTGAACTTGTGTGCCTTGTTCAAGACGTCGGCGGGTACATCCCGCACAGCCCTGCGCTTGCAGGCCGTGGGCTTGCTCTCCGTCTCCGCTCTCCGCTTCTCGGGCATGCTCCGCGTGTCCTCTTCCAGGTCGGAAGCATTCGTGGGCGGTGACGAGGCGAGCGGTGACGACTTTGTCGGCGATGTACTGCTCGTGTTCTTGCTTCGACATGCCGCCGCCGACGACGACGACACACGAGTCTGGCTGTGCTGACTAGCCTTGGTGGCCTGTGTCCTGGGCTTTGGAGCGGGCAACGGTTGCCCGGGCTTCATGCGTTTTGACAGCGGCGTGCCGGAGCTCGAGCTCGAGTCCGACTCTTCCCGGGGTCGCTTGGCGGCCAGCTTCTTGACGGGTTCCTGGGGCAGAAAAGGCCGTGTTTTGACCACGACGGTGTCCTTGATTTTCGTGGGAGCTGCCGCGGTTTTGGCCACGGGCGTCTCGTCCTCGGAAGAGTCGGAATTCTCGACAATCGCGGCCGAGAGGACACGCCTGTCGTTCTTTTCGCTTTTGGCAGCCGGCTTGGCTCTGGAAACAGACGATGCCTTGGTCATGCTCGTCCTTGATTTGGAGGTGCTCAGTAACCTCTTGGCCTGTGCCTCCTGCGCAGTGGGCTTCTTCGCCTTGGTTGGCAGGGAACTCGACGTGGACCGCGACATGCTCTCGCCTCCGGTCCTCGGCTTGTCGCTCTCGGGACTGTCGCCATCCCCGGGGCTGCCGTTGCCGTCCGTCTTCGGCAGCTTGGTCTTTGGTGCCTGCGGAGGCGGTCCCTTGGCAATGTTTGCTTGCAGCCGGCTCAAGCACTTTCCCTTTCCTCGCTCCGCCTTGGGTAGCAAAAGCTGCCACTCATTCTCCAGAGCCGACAGCCGCAGCTTGTCGTATTGCGGGATCGCTCTGTTGATGGCGGCTTGTCGGTCGTCTTGCGTCGCGTAATTGTATTTCCAGACATTGAGCTCTCTCCAGCAGGGCTGCTTCATGGTCCACGTACGCGCGTCATCGTTGTGATGGGCCATCTTCTCCAGCGTAGGCCTGAATTCTTCCTTCTTGCCGGTCCATTTGCTCTCGAGATGGTCCGTCGTCTGATCTGCAATGGCCAGTTCGTGAACCAGCGTGAACCGCTGTTCCTTCTTCCTCTCCATCACCTGCTGCGTTGTCGATATCTGCGGCGTCGAAGCTCTGGAGCGGGCGGCATTGACGGCAGGCGACGCCGGTATGGACTTGGGAGTAGAGGCATGGTTGGACAACAGCTTGTTCCTGCCCTTGCCGCCCATGGGCAGCTTGGCAACGACACGAGCGCTAGCACATTTGGTCAGCACAGATGATGGAACGTACAGGCTAGAAGATGCAGCAAGACGAACCGATCCCGAGCCGCGTCGTGTGCAGCGAGTCCGTTCTGCAACGCCTCGATATCCGAGTCGAGCCCTGACGACGTCGAGCCCTTGCTTGATGCCGCAGGCTTCTTCTTTGTACCGTCCTCTTTGTTGGCCTGCACAGACTTCTTTGCCGCCGGCCGATTTGACTTGAGCTTGCTAAAAAGACTTCCGGCGTGTGGTAGGCGCTCGGCACGTCGGGTCGACTCGAAGGGCTTTGTGAGGAAGAGGTCAAAGGGCACATCGTCCTCGGGACGTGGTACGGGGTACGAATTGGAGCCATAATGCAGCGTCTGGGGAATTGTATGAGTACGTGCCAAAAGAGTGAAGGACCCCTCCGGGGGCCCTGCCGGGGGCCGCCTTTGGCGGGAAAAAAAAAAGGAATCTCATGTGTCGGGGTGAATGGAAACATACCGGCGTCTTGCCCAGTCGCAGCTCCAGACTGTCTCCCAAGCGGGCACTCCTAATCATTTGCTCCACGACATGGTCGCTCAGATTCAGGACAAACGCCTGAGGCGGCAAGTCCGAGTCTGAGGTGGAAGAGCCAGACAGCAGCAGGCCGCCTTCAGGCACCTTGAGCGAGTTCATTCTTGTTGAGCAAACAGAGTGAGCAAGCCCGGTAGTAAATGATGTCAATTGTGCAATATCTCGTATCAATGTGGTCGTGGCAAGAAAGGATGCCGACAACCCCTCGAGTCTGTTTTGCAGGGGAAAGCGGCGGCGGTCGTGGCGTCCCTGTGTAGAATCGGTTCGACGGGTGGGACGCAGAGGCAGTCGGGAGAAAAAAAGACTATGTAGTATGCAATGGTAAAAAAAAAAGAAAGCGAGAGTGGTCCGAATTTTTATATCGAAAGAATCAATTCACATTGCATGACACACTCCGGCAGCGTTCTTTCCAGTCGCTGACGGTGTGAACAGTTGTTGTGTCTTGGTGAATGGTTCAGAGTCGGCCCGTCGTAGAGTTTATGACGCTGGTGGATCGGGCCGGCAAAGAGGGAAACAGAAAGCAAGCTCACTGCCCGTGTCCCCAAAGGGACAGCAATGAATAGGATGAGCACAGCTTGGAAGGTCGAGGGCACCGCGAGCCAGAGCAACAGCTGGGGATGTTCAATGACGGCCAAGGTGTGTTGTGTGGAGGAGGAAAAGAAAGAGAGACTCTTGTCGGGGCGGGCTGTGACGACGGAGGTGGGAGTGACGCTTGACGAGAGGACGAGTCGAGCTGGAGGGATCGAAGGACGGGTGGGCGGATGGGATGGGTCATTCGAGATGGGGCCGGCCCAGCAGCTTTGGCTTTGGGTTGAGACGCAACCTTGAAGACTAATAAAGAGAGGCCCCCGCCTGGCTGGAGCAGGGAACAAGCAAGCAGAACAATCATCGATGCTGCAGGTGTACAAGAGCAGGTACCCAAGCCAAGTACCCAAGGTACAGAGTACAGTAGGTCCGTACAGCAGGTGTACCTTGGGTGCCTACTTTAGGCACCTGGACTGGAGGTACCACCAGACGTGCACACATGCCAATGGTACCGACTACTAGGGCACCTTTGCTGTATGCAGGAGGGAGCAGGTGCCTGTAAGCTCTGGTCGGGTCGCACCGTCCAAAGCATGAACGCGTCCAGTGCTGGTGCTGTAAACAGGCACCCGGCACTCCAAATCGCACCGTCAACAACCACTGCCCAGGGCTCGCACCCGCACCAGCACCCGCACCAGCACCAGCACCAGCACCAGCACCATCACCAGCACCAGCACCATCACCAGGCACGACGCCCCCCAGACGGATGCAAGCCAGGCCTGCTCCATCCGTGGCTGCTGGCGTGCGGTGGGAGCCCTCGCTAGCGGCGGCCTGTCCAATGGTGGGTGGCCAGGTGGGTACCTGCCACCTACCAAATCGGGGGAGATTTGGCGCGGCACAAGCAGGGGAGCAGCAGGTGCTGGCACAGCACTGGGCGTAGGCTACGGTGGGAGACCAGCAGCGGGAAACCAGCGGTGGGAGACACACTGAGCGGGCGGCGCCTTCAACGGCAGTCCCGGTGGGAGACGCAATCCAATGCCACCAGGCTAGACCCGTTTGGCCCGACTTGGCTTTTTGGAAACCATGGAAACTAGAAAGTGTCCAGAGTGTTACGGTGGGGCCAGGGGCGCGGGGCGTTGCCATCAGCGGAGCCCACCCAGCACGGGTAAGGTGCGGGCCCCATACGGCAAGGCCAGGAGTCGGTGCCACCAGGCCAAGCCAGCAGCGCGCCTGGCCAGGCAACTTAGATCTGCATTCTCTAAAAAAAAAATTAAAAAAAAAGGCCGAAAGGGAGCGGGAAGCCTAGTAAAAGAAATAAAAAAGATAAAAAGAAGAAGAAGAAGAAGAAGAAAGAAGGAAAAAAAAGAAAAAAAAGAAAAAAAAGAAAAAGAAAAAGAAAAAAAAAAGAAAAAAAAGAAAAAGAAAAAGAAAAGAAAAGAAAAAAGAAAGAAAAAGAAAAAAAAGAAAAAAAAGAAAAAAAAGAAAAAAAAGAAAGAAAAAGAAAAAGAAAAAAAAGAAAGAAAAAGAAAAGAAAGAAAAAAGAAAGAAAAAGAAAGAAAAAAGAAAGAAAAGAAAAAAGAAAGAAAAAGAAAAAGAAAAAAGGAATCAACAAAGGCGAGTAAAGGACTTGCGGGTGTTTGACATATATATACGACACAGAGGAGAGGGTACAAAGACGAAATCGTCCTCTCCAGTCGCCACAAAGCACAGCCGAGGCGGCCACACGTACACTTGCTGGCTTGCGCGAAGCAAGACGCCTTGTGCCATGTACTGTGTGCGATGGCGGAAAAGCCGACTGGTACGGCGAGGCGTCATGATGATTGGTAGGACCGACAATCTGGACGTTGACATACAGTACAGTTCAGAGCATGACGGGAGACAAAAAGAGGCACACTATGCTGATGGTGACACACCTGTCTGCACCTGTCTGCACCTGTCTGCACCCGCCTGCACCCGTCTGCACCCGCCTGCACCCGCCTGCACCTGCCTGCACCTGCACCTGCACGCCTTACCAGATCGGACCCTGCCTGGTGGACGGCGGCACGGCGCAGCACGGCGCAGCACGGCGCAGCACAGCACAGCACGAGGTCTGGCGGTGCTGGTGCTGCCTTGTCCGCTCGTGCTCAAACCATATCGGCTGTTTTGGTCCTTGACCTTCTTGAAAAGTTGCACTCGCACATTGCCCTGGCATCCTCCCAACCCTTGTTCGCCATTTCGTGCCCGCCTTTGACAGTAGAAGCCCCGAGTACGGCCCCGATTGCCTTCCCAACCAGGCAGCCGTGACTTTTGGATGCGCCTCCACGCTGCTTCTGGCCGATGCCTCGTCGGTTTGTAGACAACTTCGGACCAGGCTAGGCCAGGAACATGGGTGACGAGCAGGGGTTCGTCTCTCGTAATACCGCCAAGGAAGCATACCCAATGTCTCGTGTGTGCACAACCAAGTAAGTTTTTGCACGGTTGTCGCACACGCTCTGTTTTGGTGTTTCGCGGCCAGCCAGTGAGGGACAGTACATGTAGGTAAGCGTATAGCTTTTTGCGTCCCAACCATGTCTGTTGTAGGAGCACCGGGGGGCCATAGTGATTTGAACTGTGGTTGAGACTTGTACACACATACACACACGAGACTGCTTTGCGACGCTGCCAAAACTAAAACGTCTCTTCTTTTGGTGGGCGTCTCCCCTTCGGGCTGGCTGATCGGCGTGATGCGGATGCGTGTCCATGCAATGCGGGCATCAAATACTTGCTGGCTTGCCGGTTAGCCAAGTAGCACCAATACTAGCTGACATGAAAAGCAGCCGCCGTTCGTTCGGCAACGAGTACTGTGCAATACATGCCATTCATACAGTACGCCATGTCTCGGCATTCACGATAGTTGCACGTCGTCGTCACATCTTTGGTTCGGGCATCAGCTGAGAGATGCAACACAATACGGGTCTCGCGGCACCCGGCGTCTCTCCCCCCTCCTCCAAGACTCTTAGCTCTCGTCGTCAGACAAGGGTGATGCCTGATGAAAGGTTCATATCAGTAGCCTTGAATATGCACATGTACTTTCCTGCCAGTATGCATGCACAGTACTTCATCCACACTCGCCTGTCCCCACAAGCTCTTTCTCGCTTTAGCGCCCGCCCGCTTTGCAAAGGAGAAGGGACTAGAGATTGTAGCTGGAGAGATTGAATCGTCTCTAGTCTGATGAAACGAGTCGACATGGCCCCACCAACTTTGCGCTGGACAAAGGTTGCGACCTCAGACTTTGGCAGGGTAGCAGCATGTCTACGAGGCAGACACGCCAGGCGATTGCTCTGCCACAGTATTTGCAAAAAGTCGCTTCTTGCTGAACGAAATGGAAAGGCTGCCGGCAAAGAACGTCCGGCCAGACTCTCTCCATCACCTGATCTGGGAGGGGACGGAGGGGGAGGTGTGACGTTATGTATCCCCCGTTGATAATCTGTGGCACCTGACAACTTAGACATAACGGTCATCATGCCCATGTCCTCATGTGGCCAGTGGACGGTTTCATCGCCAGGCACAGGCGTGGAGAGGGGGGGGATGCAACGCCTGCCCGAAGTGCCGGGTGATTCACTTGTTTTGTGTTGCATTGTGGTCGGAGTTGCCTCGCTCTCGCGAATCACGAATCGAATGGCGACAAACCTGGCTGAAGGATGCCCGGGCATCTCGACATGGTCGGCATTGATCGGGATCCAATGTCTTCCGTGGTGTGATGTGATTCTTTTGGTGTCCTGACGGCTCTCGTCGCTTCCTTGGCTCTTCTTGGCTCGATCCGGACTGCCGGGCAAGCAGGGGGGGCGGGGTGATGGTATGGTCGCACGAAATGAATGCACGGCCAAGACCAAAAAGTTCTTCGGCTGCGGTGTCGACAGGCAAGAATAGAGCGGGAGAAACAACTTGCACGTCTTTGGATTCTGTCGGAGCATTCATCATGTGCAGTCTGCTATCTGCAAACTGTAGGAAGCGGCCTGAAGGCAGGTACGGAACAGGAAACTTCAGGTAAGTGACTTCCTGCCCTCAGGAAGGCAGCTGGTGTGGGGCGACGGTGGAACTGCGGAACTGACATGCTCGCTCGCCCCTCGCTTCATGCGGCCGTGACTTTTCTCTCTCTCTCTTTTTTTTCCTTTTCCTTTTTGGAGCTACTCTTGCCGCATCATCAGGCCTCGCACCTGTCCAATGCAGATGATCTGTACTATACTGTACTATACGCCCTCGCCGTCCTTCCGGCCCGACTGTTGCGCAGTCAGCGGGTCTTTTGGGTTCAACAAGGAAACCCTTCCCACCACATGGCACAGTCGAATGGATTCTTGGCCCTCTTGGTCGCACCGCACCCCCAGAGGATGCGATGCATCCATGCTACTGGCGACGACGTGAAAAGATCAACTTGCTGGTTTGACTTGTTTCGAGGACTGGAGGAAAGGGCCGTCGCGGATCCCTTGGCGACTGTTGTCCTGAAACCGCCCCAGCTCTACCCAAACATGAGCCAATCCAGCCCATCCACCAGACAAGGGCAGCAACGGCACCAGGGGCAGATATTGAATGAAATCTTGTCGAGGCGTCCGAGAGTCGAAGCAGGCGAGCAATTTGAGCAGCCCATCAGTCCATCAGGCTAAACATAGATATGTACCTAGACAACGAACTAAGTTCAACGGCCCGCAGCCATCAGCCTAGCGTCAACCACATTGACTCAGAAACAAGTCGATGGTCACAGGGCGGGCCGACGCAGCAGATGCGGGTCGTCCATGTCCAGCTGTATTTGCGCAAGGCGACGGGGAAGGCCGACGGGGTTTTGATGAGAGGAGATGGAATCGATGCCAGACAAAATGGCTCTGGAGCGGAGGCAAGACGGCCGACTCTGCCTCTACACCATGTAGAGTCGATTCGTGGAGACGCCTGCCGTTCCAGGTTCACCTCGCCGACTCGAGTGACGCAGGAGGGTGCAGATCCACTCTGTACATGTGCATGTATGACAAAAGTTGGTCTGCCAGACGAAAACCTTTTCCCATCATGTACTCGCAAGTAAACTGTCCGGTGTGCGTCCCCAACCAGCATCTTGAGTACACAGGGTTCGTCATCTGTCAGCCTGACCCTCCCTGCATGCACACATGGCTTCCTTAGTATGAGCAGGGCTCGTCATAGTATGCCAGCAGCGATGGAGGGGCCAGGCAGGGTCGAAACAGGGGCTGATGGAGTTGAAGGTGTTGAGATGGGTCAACTGCATGCAGGCAGACCCAAGGAATTCGAGATGCATGTTCCGCCGTCTCGGCCGCTCCAAGCCTACCCTGGAGTATACCGCGGTCGTTCCCTGCTTTAAGCGGGGCTTGGTCGAATGCACGCGCCAACGTCGTCTCCATCTGCTGTGTCGTTTGTGAATGGCCGGTTTCGCGTCTTCTCTTCTGCCCTCGCTCTCTGCATGTCGTCCATTCATGGAGGTCCTCCAGGGCATCTCGGACACGCTCGAATCCACCACATTGGCTGGCTTCCCTTGGAACTCTGACGCGTCTCGCGTGCCGTGTACGTGGATGGATCCGCACAAGCTGGTCGTCTGCGGATGCCAACCCGAGTGAAGGAGACGATGGACTCGGACGACGGCCTGGGAAGGCCCAGCCATCAAGGTATTTCGACTCGGCATGCTCAAGCTCCAATCAAGAAGGTCCATGCCGTCCGCCGCCAGAAAAACAGGGTCGGAGTCGACTGTGGACAGAGAGAGCCCATATGCTGTGGGCTCTCTCTGCACACAGCTCTTCTGGCGGACGGCGGCCCCGAGACAGAGAGAGGGAGGACGTCATACGCATGCTTGATGATGGGACATGTTCGTATAACGTAAAATAAACGAGCTCCCCACGCCGGGAAAGGGAAAGGAAAAATGCCGCACGTGCGTGCAGCAGCACAGCATCACCAGACCCCGTGTGGCATCCTTTTCCCTCCCGACTCCTCTTCTCTTCTCGGTTCCCTCCCGTTCTTCTCTCTGTTCCCGACCGGTAAGAAGCTCAGCGCAGCAGTCTGGACGCGGGAATGCGCCGCGGGGCAGGTGGGTGCCGTTGCACGTGCGCATGTACATGAACGACACCGCATCCTTGTCTGGCCACATCATACACCTACGTTGTATATGGCGCGGTGGCAAGGGTCCATGCACATGCGCATGTGTTCTACACGGCGGGTGGTCGGTCAAACGTTGTCGGACCCCCCCCCCCCCCCGGGGGCATCGAAACCGGCGTGGACGCTCCCGGAGCACAGTCACACCTGCATCCGGGGGGGGGGGGGGGGCCTGCCGGGGACGGCGAGCTCCCGACGCGGCGGCCTCGTTTGCACGTGTGAAGAAGGTGGCGGGCGGGTGGTTGAACGGGTGCCGCCGACCAAGGGGGGGACGAAGGAGGGGAAAGAAGAAACGGAACGGGGAGATGACCCGGAATCGAACGGACATGTGGAAGCTCGATGTGTCCGTACGCCTTCCCGTGTCGGCCATCTGTCCATCTCCCAGGAGCGACAGCAAAAACCAAACCCTGCCGAGACGTCCATCTCCCAGGAGCGACAGCAAAACCAAACCCCGCCGAGACGTCCATCTCCCAGGGGCGACAGCAAAACCAAACCCCGCCGAGACGTCCATCTCTCGGCCATGGCCTCGAGCCCGCGGAAAGTACCAGGCAGCACGGTTCTTGGGAGACAACATGTCGCAGGCGGGCGCCCATTGCACCGTCTGTCTGTGAGATACGACACGGATCATGTCCTGTTTGGTCGTGTACCTGCCGTAAAGTACGCGGCACAAAGATGGCCCCCGTCTGTCGTGTCGCATCTCGTGCTGGGCTGTCGCGATTTGGCATTCGGTTTTGCTGAAGCAGATGCTCGGCCCGTTGGAACCGATATCCGGTCTCTCTCTGTCAAGGCAGATGGAGATAGCAGGCGCATCTGCGTTCCCGCGTCCGCGTCCCCGATACCACCAGCCAGCCAGCCAGCCAGCCACCCGTCCCTCCCGTGCATGATCCCCCCTCGCGAAACACCCTCCCCGACCGGCAGCACGCGACGTCCTCCGTCCAAAGGCTCGCCCGCGGGCAACACGCCCCCCGGAGCTCTCTCGCACACCACCATGTAGCAGTCGGGACCTCGCAGCAAGACGCCGGGCCAAGTCGTCATCCGTGAAACGAATCAACCACGGCACGTCCCTGCGTGGACGACCCTCGCGTACATACATCGCCTCACGTCCCGCCTTCTCCGTCGACAACATGGAAAAAGCCGCCAGACACCACCTCGGCCCGCCCCCGACTACACACACAGGCCAAAGCCCCAACAAAACTCATTCATTCGTGCTATCAAGCAGAAACATGACACACGGTTGCTTCCCCCCGAGCCCCACGCTTTTTTCCCCTCCCAAAATTCAAACCCCTCTTCCCTCTGACCCGCAACATCAGCGCCTCCGTGGACAGACTGTTGCGGCCTCCACCAAGGAATACCAGCCCATCCGTTCATCTTCCCGCAGCACGTACCCGGGAGCCAATGGCCGAGCCGACGCCCGTCCCCGTCAAGAATCATCGCTCCGTTGCGCAGGCAGGCAGCAGATGGATGGATGCTTCATCCACGCCTCATCGTCCCTATTGCGTCTTGAAGAGGAGAATCGCACAGTGGCCGAGGTAAAAGTAGATGAAGTGCTTTGTTTCTGGAGCGAGACGCGTCAATGTTAGCAGCGGCTACATCTCCCCCCAACCCCCCAAAACGGCGTCGTCATCATCATGGCCGAGATACAATCAGAGCAGCCACGAACCGTGCGTTACAAAACTGCCAAAGTTGCGGCCAACAATGCAGTGCCAAGTCGGCCCCTTTCGGTCATCAAACTACACTTGCGTCAGCTCGTGCCGCTCACTCCGCACTCTCTCTCTCTCTCCGTGAATCGCCAAGCGGATTGCGACTCTTGGCCAAGGGGGAGGAGACGAGGTGAATACGAACTGTGCGCTTGATATGTTGCGCAATGTCCTACTCGCCACGGGAGTCAAGGCAGTTAGCACACCAGGCCAGGCCAGGATCCCAGCACACGTCACTGTCTGTTCTTGCTGCCCACGTACCTTTTCAATGGTGAATTTGGACATGGCTTCCTGGGCTGTCTTGAGCGTTAACCACACCCTGTCGTCCTGTCTTCAAAAAGGTCCCTGTACAGGTTCCTCGTCCACAATGCCACATCACGTACCGACTTCGATGGACTCTTGCTGCATGTCCTCGGCCTGTCGGTTCCCGACGTCAGCAATCCTTGCCATGTCGACATCTTCACCCACGACTTTCTCTCACCATGTCAGCCGACTTAATTTGGGCTACCAATTCGTTAGCGCGTTGCATACTCGCTTGTTGGCAGATAGAAGAACAAAGAACAAAAGGGTGAAGCAGAAAGGAAAAATTGCCATGACACACCTTCGAGCTTCTCCCGGGCAGCGGGAGTATCCGCCTGCTTGTCCGCCATTTTGATGATTTGCTGGTTTTTTTCTATTTTTTTTTTGGGGGGGGGGGGTTTTTCCCACTGTGTAATAAAGTGTGTAACGGGGCAGAAACCGGGCAACTCGTTTCGCTTGGGTTCGGTCGCACAAGTATGCAGGACACTTTTTTTTCTTTCTTCCTTTTTTTTCTCCCCCACTCACTTCGAGTAAGCGTCGTCGGGAGAGCGGCAAATTGGGAACAACAAGACGAGTCAAAGTCGTGCTTCGCGTGGTAAGTCGTGCTTCGCGTGGTGTCGTGTCGTGTCGTGTCGTGTCGTGTCGTGTCTGTGTCGCGCCAAAAAAACGATGCTGCTGTCCTGCAAGATGTGGACGTGGGCGCCCCTTTCCGACAAGCTCGGTGTGTGGTGGACAAGGACGCACGCCGCGCGGACGGATCGACGGACGGGCCAGATGGATCTCGGGCAGCAAAGCAGGTACTGTGCTGTCGAACGTAGCTGTGCTGTCAAACGTAGCTGTGCTGTCGAACGTAGCACTGCCTGGTGGCGCTTTCTTTTCGCGTTCTCCTTGGGGAAAAGTGGCACGCGGCGTGGGTTGATGCAGGATTCGATGGACCTGGCCTTGGGAGCAAAACAGAGCAAAGCGTCCAAGGCGGCGTCGGGCGTCACCAGCCTGGACCACTGGTGGTGGTCGGTGCGGTCACCGAAACGTGGGTTCGGCGCTGCTTGCTGGCGGCAGGTCTGTTGGAAATGGACAAACTGACGGGTACAATGTACTTTTGCACTAACGACTGCAGGTACCTTGGCTTACCTAAGGCAAGGCACTACTTGGAAAGGAAACTTGCTTGGCAACATCGTCGATACTCGTCCACCACCTGTCCATGCTTTAGCCACCAGCTGTCAGCACGTGCATCAGTGACGTGGCCACGCACGCCCCGGTTCCTGGCCAGTGCACACTCGACGTCCCACGCCGCCAGATCGATTCTGCAAAAAGACGCTCAGATCTCGTGCCATGCTTGGAGCGGACGAGATGCCCGTGAAACAAATCCATCAAGGATGGCGTCATGACCACGTCGGCCCAATGTGCAGTCATCAAACGTCACATAACCATGAACCCAGCACGCTCGCCAAAAATCCCCCAAACGACAGCACCGCTCCATCGCCTGCCTTGCAGAAATCGAGGAAAGAAGCGAAAAAAAGTCGACAAAGAAAAAACTCGCTCCGTCGCCGAGAATCCGCCATTCCCATCAAACCATTCCGATGCTCCCCCCGTACGACGGCTCGCCGTCCCACAAGCCCGCACCTTTCTATTCCCCCACGAGGCACGCAGAGTTTGGCGACCGGCCGCCCTCCACATGATGCCACGAGCCTGTTTCGTCGCTTCCAAACACTGATGATATGTAGGGCCCTATGCCGGTCCATGCCGTATTTTGCCGACAAAGACCGGGTGCAGTCTCGCTCGCCATGTCTGTCTGCCATGTGTATTCCATCATTTCAAAGTCGGGATCAACGAGGTGAAATGGCTCACTGTCTGATCGATCCGATTCCTCCCCTCCATCTGCCTCTGCGTGTCCTCGTAAGGCAAGGCGAGTATCAGGGTGATGAGGTCCAGGTTTCGCAAAGCTATTGTCGCTTGTTTGAATGACCTGGTGAGCCCCGTGTTCGCGGCACAACACACCTTGTGCCTGCAAGGCGTTGTTGTCCCGAGGCATGCATTGTAGGTCCTGCTCGTTGCTCATGGGGACAAGAGCAGCGAGTTGTTGGTAAAATAGATCGGCTCCACGGTAAGAGCCCGCGTCGATTGTATCTCCTCGACGACTGCGCTCCGCATGTCCCCCTCCATGATGATGCTGCTCATGGTTCCGCGCTTGCACACCGGACCCGGTGAAAGCGGCGTCCCAGCACCTCGGTATTTCCAATCCACAGGGCACGTTGCCATGGTCCTCTGTCCAACGTATCGGCGCCTCTTGTCGGGGGAGAAGTCGATGGTCATCCTCCTGTTGCGAATCGGCTTCCATCCCACCACGTCTCGTGTGCTCGTCCCCCCAGTCGGAAACGCACGCCTTTGCATTCGCCGGCCAATCCAACGGGGGCGAGCCCTCTTCCTCGTGCTCGGCTCGAGCCGCCATGGTGGCCTCCCCGATAGTCCCGGGTCCAGGAGGATCCGCAGAGCGTGGCAGACAACCAATCTGATGATGTACCCCCCGGGCGGTTTGCGAGTCCCAGCTGATTGGAAAGTCCCCGGAACGTTAGTCTCTTTCGTCTCCACGCGGGCGTGGGGAGGGACCAACAGACCTTCCAGTCGGTTCACCAGCGGATACATCATGGTGCTCGCCATCGCGCCCGCGTTCCACTCGAGCCGCCGTCGCCTCTTTCTTCCTGCCGCCCTCTCTCCCATGGAGCGGGCCGGGGCAGTTCTTTGGCGGCCGCAGCGGTTTGGTGGCAGTTACAGAGGCAGACGGACGGTGTGGTGGCCCCGTGCGCGGGAAGCTGGTAGCCCGGAGGTTGAGCTGCGGCACCTGAGCTTCCTGCCTCTCAAACTCGTCAAAGTCGATCTCGAGGAGGTCGTCGCTCTCGGGCCACTCGTTGCTGTTGGTGCTGATGCCAAAGTTCTGGGCGTTGGCCATGGGGGTGCTGGGAGACGGGGAACCGGGTCAACAAGGTGTTTATGGCTTTTGCAAAGAGAGTCTCTTCAAGAGAAGGGAGGTGGATTTCTTACCCGAACCGTGGGTCCTTCCCGTACTTGTTCTTGATGTACCGCACTTGGTTCTCCGTCAACCTGCGGCCGAATCGCCTCTCAAACATGGTGACGATCCATCGAAGACACATGCCGCGCAGGATGGCTTTCAAGACGAAGAGAATCTCCACATCCTTGTACTGCTGAGAGCCAGCCATGGTCGAATAAAAGTTCCACGTCTGAAGCTTGGGCTTTCTTGAACCAAACAAGTCTTTTTCAGGTCGTGTGGTCTGATCAACAGAGGGTCTGCTCTCAGGAATACACACCGTACCTGTGTGAAATAAACTAACAAAGGTAAAATAAAAAGATAAGAAGAAGGAGGAGAAGAAGGAGGAGAAGAAGAAGCAGAGAAGCAGAAGAGAAGAAGAAGAAGAGAGGCAGAACAGAAGAAGAAGCAGAGAAGAAGAAGAGAAGAAGAAGAGAGAAGAAGAGAAGAAGAAGAGAAGAAGAAGAAGAGAAGCAGAATA
>AFQZ01001163.1:0-15905 GCA_000222935.2 Aciculosporium take MAFF-241224
ATGTCTAAGTAGTATAAGAGCTGCATATTTAAGTAGTATATTAATAGTAACCCTATTTAATAATATAGTATTTAAGAGTTTAAAGCAAGCTAGTAGCAAGAAGACCTCCCTAGCTATGCGTCTAAGCAGCATAAGAGCTGTATATTTAAGTAGTATATTAATAGTAACCCTATCTAATAATATAGTATTTAAGAGTTTAAAGTAAGTTTATAGTAAGAAAACCTCCCTAGCTATATATCTATAAACACAGTTTATATAGGTATGTAGTAACCTAGTAATAAGACTAATAATAATTAAGAGATAAAGTGGTATTAGACATACTAAAGAGCTATTAGGTAAACCTATTATAATAGTAATCCAGAAAGCATAAAAGTAAGATCTGTTATATAAAATGCAAATAGCACTGCTTAGTAGTAGTAATATAATAGTTAAAGAGCACTAAGTAATTAATAAAAACAGTTTACTATGTTTTAATATAAGGGTATACATGCCAGCAGGTATATATATAGAAATTCTAATACTTACTTATAATAACCTTATAGCAGAACACTAGGGTATAAGTAAGACAATTTATAAAGTAGCTAAATAGTACTACTAGCTAGGATTATAAAAAAACATAAAAAACCACATAAACTTATGCTTAAACTATTAAGTTAATAAGCCTAGGTTATACTAACTATATAGCAAGCTAGCTATATTACTAATTCCTAGCAAACCCTTCTAAGAGCTCTCTATAGACTTTATTACCAGCCTTCCCCTAATAAAACAAGCTAGTAAAAAGGAGCATAATGTAATTCTTATTATCGTGGATTGATTCTTAAAATACACGCTATATATAGCCATATTTATAAGGATAATAAGCAGTAACCTTACCACTATCTTCCTTAAACATATATTTAAGGACTATAGCGCACTAAAAGGGATTATCTTAGATAAAGGGATAACATTTACTAGTAGTTTTTAGAGAACCTTCTGCTACTTACTAGTAACTAAACGACTACTTAATACTACTTTTTACCTATAAATAGACAGATATATAAAAAGGGTTAACTAAGTCCTAGAGCACTACCTTAAAGTATTTAGAGTATAAGAGTAAACAGACTAGGAAGACTACTTATATTTAGCTTAATATGCTTATAATACTAGTAAGCACTCAGCCTATAGCTACTCTCTAGCAGAGTTATTATAAGGTTATTAGCTAAGGGGCCCAGACTATATTATAAAGGCACTAGATATTATAAACACATAAGCAGAGACAAGGGTATAAGAATTATAACAATAATATAAGGCAACTAAGCAGCTACTACACATAACTTAAGAATAGTATATAAAGCACTATAATAAGAAAAGAGGCTTAATAAGTTTTTTGCTAGGCAACTATATGCTCCTATTAACTAAGAATATTAACCTTTGTTAACTAAGCAAGAAGCTTATAGTAAAGTATTTAGAACCTTTTAAGGTTCTAGAGAAAGTAGGTGCATATAGACTGGCCTACTGTCTAGAGCTCCTAGATAATATACGCCTATATAATGTATTTAATATTACAAGTTTAGAGCCATATAAAGGTCCAAATCCTAATAAGGCTATAGTAATATTATAGCTACCTATTTATAACTAGGAATTGTATAAGGTTAAGTAAATTATAATCTATAAGTATTAAGGTAAGCAGCGTAAATACTTAGTAAAGTGGAAAGGCTATAATGAATTAAAGAATTCCTAGGTACTAAAAAGGAATTTTAATATATAAGACATTATAACGGAATATGAAAGAAGTATAGCAGCAAGGTAGCGGAGTATATATACAACGTATTATAAGAGACATTAGTAATACTTAAAGATATATATCTCTATTAATACTAGACTAATAGCTACTAAAAGCACTATGACCTCGCCGCTAATAAGCTACTCTTATTTAAAGCTATTATTAGATTTATTAGCACTGATAAAGTCAGATTTAATGCTAAGCAATTCTAATATAGCGTAAGGGATGGTTGCAGGCGCAACGCATGTAGTAAGGGGAGTTTCCCTTATAGTAGGCTTATATAGCTAGTAATAAGTTAGCTGTTATAAAGCTATAGATAGACTAGGAAATATATACATTCTTACTATAAGTATAGATATATTGCAGGTAGTTAGCAATCTCTATTTATATAAGCATAGTAGTATAAGTAATGCCTTATAAGATTATACCGTGCTTATTATTCTTAAGCTTAAGCTTAATATCTGCCTAGAGATGCACATAGTAGGCATATCTATAAATATTAGAATTTTTCGTCTTAGCTATTATAATAGCTAAATTTACCTATACACTTATAACACCCTAGGAATTATTAGTAGTAAATTAACTATATTTAAGCAATAAACTTACAGGCATCTAATAGTAGTAGACACTATTAGTCTTTTTCTTTATCTCTTTAAACATTTTCTAGTAAAGAACACTAATTTAAGCAGGTATTTAGTAGTTAATTAGTAGCAACTAGAATAGGAATAATTATAGGGAACTAATACTATTATACTCCTTATTATTCCTTAAGTAATAGGAGCATTTAGCACTATAAGCTATAATAATTAGTAATAGAATAGTAAAGTATAAGCAGTATACTTACTATTATATATCTTCCTATAAGGCTTAGGGATAATAATATATTTAAGAAGGTAAATAGGTTTAGTGCTATTAAACTTTAGGAAGATCTGCTAGGTTACTGCCGTATAGCTATAATAATAATAAGGAATTTTTTAAACACTAGCAGTAAGTTAGCTATAGCCTAGGGACGCAAGTATTTAAATAATATACTAACTAACTTTAAAGAC
The DNA here is from genome assembly GCA_000222935.2 of Aciculosporium take MAFF-241224. Lineage (NCBI taxonomy): Eukaryota > Fungi > Ascomycota > Sordariomycetes > Hypocreales > Clavicipitaceae > Aciculosporium > Aciculosporium take. The sequence goes on from AFQZ01001163.1 coordinate 2,812, forward strand.
AGGCATTATAATATCTAGCTCTTTAGGAGGAAAAGGGGGAGCTACAGTAAAAGTAGCAGGAGATTAGCTAGTATAAGGCATAATAACTAGCGCTTATTAGCTATAAGCAAGCAGCGTATATATAGCGTTAAGTATATAACTTATTAAATGAATAGGGCAGATAAGAAAGATAATAGTAATGTTAAAATCTATGCATATATTAGTAAAAAGGGAGTAATAATAGCAGCTAAGCTATAAGAAAGTAAAAACATAATAGTAATAGAAGATAATATATAAGTAAATAATAATAAAGAAGAAAGGAAAAAACAGGTTAAAGAAAGAGGGAGAAGAGACCTTTTTATAGCTAGATGGTTAAGCTACTAATCCGACGCATATACCTGGATTAACAACGTTATTTATATAATTAGGCACTAAGGTGCTTAAGAGCGATTTCTCTATAAGCAGTACTAGAGCTATAATAAAGCAGTAAGTTATAAGCTAATATAAGCAGAGTAAGGTAGCTTTAATAATAAGAAAGAGTTAGAAGTAAATTATAAGTAATGAGAAAAAACGGCTTTAGACCTAGCAGGCTTAGTAATGTCATAAAGTTAATATTAAGAATAAGTATAAGCTAGAACCTAGTAGAGACCTTACTGTAAGGTTATTACGAGATTAGATTTACTATTAAAAGGACAGAAAGCAAGGTAGGCTTAGCGTAATATGCGCGCGTTTAGTAAAGTTGTAATAAATAATAATATATAAGTTATAAACCTAAGAAAAGGGGTATTACTAAGTTATAGTAAGGGAGTTAAAAGGGAGCAGGAACTAAGGCCTAGGACTATCTATAGTGATTAAGGGTAATTACATATAAGAGAAGGCGCTCTATTAAGGGAGTTATAAGATAAGAGCATAAGAGTACAGAGACCTACTAGGGCAAGCCATGCCCTAGCTATACATAGGTATATAGGAGGACAGGACTTATAGAGAGATAAAGAGGCTAGCAAATATAGCATTCACATTACTAACCCTATCTACAGCTATTTAGCTATGAGTGCGCTTAACTATAGCCTTTACTCTACTAGTAGACCTCTAACCGTGACAATACTATTATAGCACTATAATTTAAAGTAACTATTATTTTTTAAGATTAATACTTATAAAGAAGGGTTTAGTCTATATACTTTCTAATTATATAAGGAGTAGGATAAAATTCAACACCGCGGATACGACGCGGTATTACACCTAAAACGAAAAAGAAGCATAAAATCGGATTTCTTATTATTAATTACCCCCCCTAGTAATAGCGTATTATTATTATTCATGTACGCTAGGTAGCTAGAGCCACTAACTAGTTTATTAACTAACTTCTTAATATAGGAAAAACCCTAAGATAGGGGAGAAAACCCATATTCTTCTATATAGCTCCCGCTAAGCCTCTAATATAGAGTTTTTATTGTTTCTAACCATTAGTATAAGATATCTGCTAGTTCCCTAGAACTGCAGATAATAACAGAAGTATAGTTATGCTTTATATAAAAGGTTAGTATGTTAGTAAAAACCCCCTATAAGCACCTCCCCTCCTAGTCTAGCTCTTCCTCCTCTATCCTGTTGTTTCCATTGCCTCTGGTCCCTTTCTTAGCCTTATTATTGCGTATCTACTATGCCTTACTAAGCTCCTCTGCTAACCTATACTACTAAAGTCACCTAGTTAAAAGCACCTACTTTATGATATTTAGTGCTAGCTTTTTGTTATTAAGCGCTGCCCTAAGCTCCCGCGGATTTCTTATTATAGGCACCACTGGAATCGGTCTTAGATAGTTATATTCTAGGCATAACAGGATAAGGTAGTAGATATCCTTATCTCCTCCCCAGTATTAGTATATTAGTAAAGTTACCTCAGGCACTTATCTGTTATAAAGGAAGGCATTCAGCCCTATTTTTTCCGTTTAAAGCTGAACTAGGGCCGTAGATTCATGCTTAAGCAGGCTATTGTGGAGCTTTGCTATCTTTTTTGTGCTCTTGAAGTTAGGTTCCTCGTCTGCTGCTGTTAATAGCGTATTATATAAGGGAAGTAAGCAGCATAAGGAGTGTAATAATTAATAAATTTTCATGTGGATCTATAACTAATAAAGGACAAGGTACTACCTAGGAAGAAATATAATATTAAGAAGAAAATCCTAGAGTAACAGTAGTATAGAAAAAACTAAAGAATAAAATAAAATCACTAAAGGAATTAATAATAAAAGTTATCCTAAAGGTAGAAATAACAGAAGTATAAGCTTTTATTAAAACTTTTATATAAATTGCTATAAATACAGGAGGGGAGATAGCCTAAGTAAGAACTAATATAGGAGGCCTACAGGCCTTGATTATAGAAGCGGTTAGTAGTAGAGTAGAAACCATAGTTAAGAAGGCAGTTAAGGAGGCAATAAAGGCTGTTTATAGAACTAGATTAGCGGTTAGGGGGACTTAGGCGAATATTATAGCTTACAGAGTTATAGGGCAGAATATAATAATATCTTTAGCCTAAATAGAGGGTATGGCAATACTAGCCTGCCATTACTAGGAAGTACTAGTAAAGGAAAGCATTATTAGTAAGGCAGTTAGGAACAAATTACTAGGAGAGATTATAAAGGCAGTAAACAGTGCTATTAGCATAAAGGAGGTAGTAATAGCATACTAATTATAGAGTAGAGATATAGTTATTATATTTATAAAAGCAGGGAGGAAATAGAAGGAAAACATAGCCTAGGTAGGAGTTGCCTTTAGACCTAAGGCAGAAGTAAATAGGAAGATGTTTAGTGTAATTATTAAGGGATTCCTAACACAATTAATAAACCATATTGCGATTAAGGATATAAGGAAGAATATTAAAAAGGAGAATGGATTAAATATAGTAAAAATAATAGTATAAAAGCTAAGAGGAATAGCAATAAGGGCACTATTAGTGGTTAGTGTTAAGGGCACTAAGGCAGCGAACTGACTATGCCATGGGGGAATAGTATACTAAGCAGAGATTTTTAATGCTAAGCTATATAATAAGATGATCCACCTAAAGCAATATTATAACTACTATAAGATTAGATATATTACTAGATACTAAATAAGTACAAAAGGTCCTTAAGGTTTAAAATACGGAACACCGCGGATACGACGCGGTATTACGCCTAAAACAAAAAAGAAGCATAGAATCGGATTCCTTATTATTAATTACCCCCTTTAGCAATAGCATATTATATAAGGGGAGTAAGCAGCATAAGGGGTATAAGAATTAATAAATTTTTATATAGATCTATAACTAATAAAGAATAAGGCACTACCTAGGAAGAAACATAATATTAAGGAGAGAATCCTAGAGTAATAATAGTATAAGAAAAACTAAAGAATAAAATGAAATTACTAAAGGAATTAATAATAAAAGTTATTCTAAAGGTAAAAATAACAGAAGTATAGGCTTTTATTAGAACTTTTATATAAATTGCTATAAATATAGGAAGGGAGATAGCCTAAGTAAGAACGGACATGGGAGGCCTATAGGCCTTAATTATAAAAGCGGTTAGTAGTAGAGTAGAAACTATAGTTAAGAAGGCAGTTAAGGAGGTAATAAAGGCTGTTTATAGGACTGGATTAGCGGTTAGGGGGACTTAGGTAAATATTATAGCTTACGGAGTTATAAGGCAGAATACAATAATACCTTTGGCCTAAACAGAGGGTATAGCAATACTAGCCTGCTATTACCAGGAAGCACTAGTAAAGGAAAGCACTATTAGTAAGATAGTTAGGAATAAATTACTAAAAGAGATTATAAAGGCAGTAAACAGCGCTATTAGCATAGAGAAGGCAGTAGTAGTATACTAATTATAAAGTAAAGATATAGTTATTATGTTTATAGAAGCAGGGAGGAAATAGAAGGAAAACACGGCCTAGGTGGGAGTTGCCTTTAGACCTAAGGCGGAAGTAAATAGGAAGATGTTTAGTGTGATTATTAAGGGATTCCTAATACGATTAATAAACCATATTGTAATTAAGGATATAAGGAAGAATATTAAAAAGGAGAATGGATTAAATATGGCAAAGATAATGGTATAGAAGCTAAGAGGAATAGCAACGAGGGCACTATTAGTGGTTAGTATTAAGGGCACTAAGGCAGCGAACCAACTATACTATAGGGGAATAGTATACTAAGTAGAGATTTTTAACGCTAAGCTATATAATAAGATGATTTACCTAAAGCAATATTATAACTACTATAAGATTAAATATATTGCTAGATACTGTAAGAAGGAAGCAAGATGCAGCAGGTATGCTGCTAGAAAACACCCTAAGGGAGAGAGGACTTACCTAACGTTAACAGGCAAGGTATAGGAGAGATGCTTAAATTATATAGGGGTATATTTAGTATAGTCTTAACTATGCTTAGTAAGTAATAAGAGATAGCAGCAGGCTAGGAAGGCTTATGCTATAAGGCTGCTGTTCTTCTGTAACTATCGGTTAGAGGTCGTAATGGCTACCACAGGCAAGGGTTATTAGGGAGAAAAAACCAGGGAACTAATAGAGAGGCAGCTAAGAGGAAGGAGCATATAACTAAGGGGCCCTTTTGCAAGACGAACTTACAAGCTAAGATTAGGACGATAGAGACTGGCAAAGGAAGGCATAATGCTGGCCTTTTTACAGCTAACTAGAGGGCTAAACAATACCGGAGCCAGCCTAACTAGGGTGCTCTAAAGCATATAATAGAGTATATGATTAAGGTTATGTACTAGAATACATAAAAGAAAAGTAATCTAGTATATCTGGCGTTAGGGCATGACGTTAGCCCTGAGGTAATAGCTATCTAGGAACTAAGAGGCTATAATAGTATACCGCTAAATCCATCTTAGGGACACTATATATTAGCAATATATAGCAGAAGAATGGCGATTTATATATACTAAAAGGTTAAGACAGGACTTTAGACTATAGGGAGGGGGGAGGATTAGTGCAGTGTTAAGCTATATAGAGTAGAGATATATAATATCTATTCCCTGGCTTATAAAAGGGAGTGGCAAATGCCTTTATAACACTTTGCTAATACCTAGGCAAAGGGCCAGAGTGTGTTTATAAGGGACTTTAACTAACATTACCCCTTATAGGACAGATTTGGCCAAATATCTCCAGGGCATAATAAGATGTTAGAATTTATAACAAGGTAGTAACTTGGCCTAGCTATGCCGTTTAGGGAAGTAATAAGGAAAGAATATAGCAGTAAGGACAGTACTATTAACCATACATGGACCACCCACAACATTAGTATTAAATTCATCAGGCCAGTGGAAATCGCCAGATCCGACCATATGCCCTAGCTTATTAGTATCGGGATAAATAAGGAATTAAGTAATAGCCTAGGGTTAGTCCGGGGTTAGAGGACAGCGGATAAGAACCTTATTATAGTAAAGGCTTTAAACAGGCTTAGAAAGAAGGGGTTGGAGCTTCTGCTATATAACTGGCAAGAAATTAATAACTATATACAGTGGCTTACCTAATAGCTTACGAAGATAGCTAATATAGCAGCACTTAAGTAACCTTAAGGGCATAGCAAACCATAGCCTTAGTGGAATAAAAGGGTAAGGGACGTAATAGCAGAGGTAAGACGTGCTAATAGGCAGTAGTAGTAATAACGGACACAGGAAGCGTGGTAGGCCTTAACAGAAGCTATAAAAAAACAGAATTATATTATCTTAGAGGAGAAGAAAAGTAGCTAGCAATAGGCAGTTAGTAAGTTATTTAGGTCTAAAGGGAGTCTTTAGACCCTAGAGCGTTAGGCCTGGCTACAGAGTGGACTTCCTCCTAAAAGGCAACAGGTCCCACTACTAACCCGGCCAGGAGATGACAGTAGGGAGGAGATAGTAAAGGTTATATATAAGGGTAAGGCAAGGGTATTTACAGAGAGGTTCTTCCCTCCATCCGCGGCTAGGGCTCTAGGTCTAAAGGCAGAGGAGGGGACAAGATACTATAACAATAATCAGGCAGTTCCTGTGTTTATAGAGGAGAAAATTAAAAAGGTTATAAAGAATATAGCAAGTTAAAAAGCCCCAGAACCAGACAAGCTGCTAACAGGTTTCCTTAAGCTATATAAAGCGGCCCTAATATTGTGTTTAACACGCCTTGTAAATGCTTACTACGGCTTAGGATATTATCCAGCCTTCTTCTAACAAGTAAAGGTAGTAGTTCTATATAAACCTAGGAAGTCCCCTAAGGAGTTAGGCAAACCGGGGGGGTGGAGGCTGATATTGCTATTAAACACAATGGGTAAAGTAATTAAGGGAGCTATTATAAGGAGGATTACTATTACAGTAAAGGAAGGCCATATACTGCCAGATATGTAAATAGGCAATAAGGCTGGCAGATTAATAGAGATAGTACTAAGCATGCTAAAAAAGGTTGTGAGAACGGCGTGGTATTACTGGGGAATAGCATTATTACTACAGCTAGATATTACTAGGGCGTTTAACACCATTAGCCATAAATGATTAATCCATACTATAAAGGAGTTAGGACTGCTAGGGTAGATGGCCAGATAGGCACAGGGCTTTACATTAAAAAGGAGAGTATAATTAGCGTTTAACAGACATATTACTAAGGAAATCCAAGTTACTGCAGGGGTTCTGCAAGGGTTGCTAGCGTCTCCTATCCTCTTTCTACTCTATATTATGCCACTATATTAAAGACTAGCAGCAGCAGAATTAATATTAATGTTAGGGTTCTCGGATGATATAAACATTATAGTATATAGAAAAACAGCAAAGGAGATAAAAGTATAACTAGAAAGAGCCTAAAGAATATATAAGGAGTAGTTAAAGGAGTATAGGCTAAGGTTTAACCTAGAAAAGAGCAAGCTAATATACTTTATAAGGAAGAGGCAGGCAATTATAATAACAATTTAACTTAAAAGAGCAATAATACAACCGATATAATTAGCGTGATTCCTAGGAGTTTGGATTTACTAGAAGCTTTATTAGTTAACCTATATAGAGAAGGTGAATGCTAAATTGTCACAGCAGAAATTAGCGCTTATAGCGCTGGCTATATCTACGTAAGAATGCTGACTAAAGTGTGCAAGATCCCTTTATACACAGGTAATAAGAAGCACAATAGCCTATAAAGCTGGGATATACCACACCCACAGCAAGCTAGAAGGGGTAGCACAGGGGGTAGTAAAGGCATTTATAAGGGAATAGAACGAATGCTTAAGGCAGGTTATAGGGGCATATAAGGCAACACTAGTAACACTCTTAAAGACAGAAGCAGTAGTACTGCTAGTAGATCTGTACCTTAATTATATTAAACAATGATTCTACTAAAGACTTAAGGATAGTAGTATAGGCAAGAAAATACAGCAGGCCTGTAATTTAATAGCATTATAGCTATAACACTAAGGAAGAGGCCGCCGATATAATTGCTATAAAGCGTTTCTTAATGCCCCCCCCCCCCTCCCTAGCAGCCTTATAGCTAAATAGGAATTAGAGAGAGAGTAGGAAAAACAGTAGATCCGGCAGAGGCATAAGGCTTAAGTAAGAAGAGGACGGGCAAAAGCAATAGTAGCAGATAAGGAACCTAACTTTAAGAGTATAAAAAAGATAGCAAAGCTCTATAATAGCCTGCTTAAGCATAAATCTATAGCCCTAGTTCAGCTTTAAACGGAAAAAATAGGGCTAAATGCCTTCCTTTACAACAAACAGGTGCCTAAGGTAACTTTACTAATATGCTAATACTAGGGAGGAAATAAGGATATCTACCACCTTATCTTATTATGCCTAGAATATAACTATCTAAGACTGATTCTAGTAGTGCCTGTAATAAGAGATCCGCGGGAACTTAGGGCGGCGCTTAATAATAAAAAGCTAGCACTAAATATTATAAAGTGGGTGCTTTTAACTAAGTGACTTTAGTAGTACAGGTTAGCAGAGGAGCTTAGTAAGGCATGGCAGATATATAATAATAAGGCTAAGAAAGGGACTAAAGGCAACAGAAACAACAGAATAAAGGAGAAAGAGCCAGACTAGGAGGGGAGGTGCTTATAAGGGGTTTTTACTAATATACTAACCTTTTATATAAAGCATAACCACACTTCTGTTATTGTCTGTAGTTCCAGGGAACTGGCAGATATCTTATACTAATGGTTAGAAATAATAAAGACTTTATATTAAAGGCTTAGCGGGAGCTATATGGAAGAATATGGGTTTTCTCCCCTATCTTAGGGTTTTTCCTATATTAAGAAGTTAGTTAATGAACTAGTTAGTGGCTCTAGCTACCTAGCGTACATAAATAATAATAATAATTACTAGATACTACAAGGAGAAACTAAGATACAGTAGGTATACTGCCGGAAAATACCCTAAGAGAGAAAGGACTTGCCCGATATTAACAAGTAAGGTACGGGAGAGATACCTAAATTATATAGGGGCATATTTAGTATGGTCTTAACTATGCTTAGTAAGTAATAAGAGATAGCAGCAGGCTAGGGAGGCTTATGCTATAAGGCCGCTATTCTTCTGTAACTATTAGTTAGAGGTCGTAATAGCTACCACAGGTAAGGGTTATTAGGAAGAAGAAACCAGGGGACTAATAGAGAGGCAGCTAAGAGGAAGGAGTATATAACTAAGGGGCCCTTTTATAAGACAAACCTATAAGCTAAGATTAGGATGACAGAGACTAGCAGAGAAAGGCATAATACTAGCCTTTTTACAGCCGACTAAAGGGCTAAACAATACCGGAGCCAGCCTAACTAGGGTGCTCTAAAGCATATAATAAAGTATATAATTAAGGTTATATACTAGAATACACAGAAGAAAAGCAATTTAGTATATCTAGTGTTAGGGCATAACGTTAGCCCTAAGGTAATAGCTATCTAGAAACCAGGAGGCTATAATAGTATACTGCTAAATCCATCTTAGGGACACTATATATTAGTAATATATAGCGGAAGAATAGTAATTTATATATATTAAAAGGTTAAGACAGGACTTTAAACTACAGGAAGGGGGGAGGATTAGTGTAGTATTAAGCTATATAAAGTAGAGATATATAATATTTATTTCCCGGCTTATAAAAGGGAGTGGCAGATGCCTTTATAATACTTTACTAATACCTAGGCAAAGGGCTGGAGTGTGTTTATAGGGGACTTTAACTAATATTACCCCTTATAGGACAGATTCAGCTAAATATTTCTAGGGTATAATAAGATATTAGAATTTATAACAAGGTAGCAACTTAGCCTAGCTATGCCGTTTAGGGAAGTAATAAGGAGAGAACATAGTAGCAGGGATAGCACTATTAACCATACATAGACCACCTATAACATTAGTATTAAATTCATTAGGCTAGTGGAAATCGCCGGATCCGACCATATGCCCCAGCTTATTAGCATTAAGATAAATAAGGAATTAAGTAATAGCCTAGGGTTGGTCCAGAGTTAGAGGATAGCGGACGAGAACCTTATTATAGTAGAGGCTTTAAACAGGCTTAGAAAGAAGGGGTTAGAGCTTCTGCTATATAACCAGTAAGAAATTAATAACTATATGCAGTAGCTTACCTAATAGCTTATAGAGATAGCTAATATAGTAGCACCTAAGCGACCTTAAGGGCGTAGCAAACCATAGCCTTAGTGGAATAAAAGGGTAAGGAATGTAATAGTAAAGGCAAGATATACTAATAGGCAGTAGTAGTAATAATAGACATAGGAAGCATAGCAGGCCTTAACAGAAGCTATAAAAAAACAGGATTATATTATCTTAGAGGAAAAGAGAAGTAGCTAGTAACAGGCAGTTAGTAAGTTATCCAGGTCTAAAGGGAGTCTTTAGACCCTAGAGTGTTAAGCCCGGCTATAGAGTAGACTTCCTCCTAAAAGGCAACAGATCCTACTACTAACCCGGCTAGGAGATAATAGTAGGGAGGAGATAGTAGAGGTTATATATAAGGGTAAGGTAAGGGCATTTATAGAGAGGTTCTTCCCTCCATCTATGGCTAGGGCTTTAGGTCTAAAGGTAAAGGAGGGGACAAGATACTGTAATAATAATTAGGTAGTTCCTGTATTTACAGAGGAGGAAATTAAAGAGGTTATAAAGAATATAGCAAGTTAGAAAGCCCTAGGACCAGACAAGCTGCTAATAGGTTTCCTTAAGCTATGCAGAGCGGCCCTAATATTATGTTTAATATGCCTTGCAAATGCTTGCTACAGCTTAGGATATTATCCGGCCTCCTTCTAACAAGTAAAGGTAGTAGTTTTATATAAACCTAGGAAGTCCCCTAAGGAGTTAGGCAGACCGGGGGGGTAGAGGCTAATATTGCTATTAAACATAATAAGTAAAGTAATTAAGGGAGCTATTATAAGGAGAATTACTATTATAGTAAAGGAAGGCTATATACTACTAGACATACAGATGGGCAACAGGGCTGGCAGATTAACAGAGATAGTACTAAGCACGCTAAAAGAGGTTATAAGAATAGCATAGCATTACCAGGGGATAGCATTATTACTATAGCTAAATATTACTAGGGCATTTAACACTATTAGCCATAAATGATTAATCCGTACTATAAAGGAGTTAGGACTGCCAAGGTAAATAGCTAAATAGGCACAGGGCTTTACGTTAGAAAGGAGAGCATAATTAGCATTTAACAGACATATTACTAAGGAAATCCAAGTCACTACAGGGGTTCCGCAAGGGTCGCTAGCATCTCCTATCCTCTTTCTGCTCTATATTATACCACTATATTAAAGACTAGCAGCAGCAGAATTAATATTAACATTAGGGTTCTTAGATAATATAAACATTATAGTATATAGAAAAATAACAGAGAAGATAAAAGTATAACTAAAAAAAGCCGAGAGAATATATAAGGAGTAGTTAAAGGAGTATAAGCTAAGGTTTAACCCAGGAAAGAGCAAGCTAATGCACTTTACAAGAAAGAGGCAGGTAATTACAATAATAATCTAACTTAGAAGAGTAATAATATAACCGACACAATTAGCGCGATTCCTAGGGGTTTGGATTCACCGGAAGCTTTATTAGTTAACTTATATAAAGAAGGTAAATGCCAAATTATTACAGCAGAAATTAGCGCTTATAGCGCTGGCTGTATCTACGTAGGGATGCCGACTAGAGTATGCAAGATCCCTTTATATATAGGTAATAAGAAGCATAATAGCCTATAAAGCTGGGATATACCACACCTATAGCAAGCCAAAAGGGGTAGCATAGGGGGTAGTAAAGGCATTTATAAGAGAACAGAATAAATACTTAAGGCGGGTTATAGGGGCATATAAGGCAATGCTAGTAACACTCTTAAAGACAGAAGCAGCAGTGCTACTAGTAGATCTATACCTTAATTACATTAAAAAACGATTCTACTAAAGACTTAAGGATAGTAGCATAGGTAAGAAGATATAGCAGGCCTGTAATTTAATAGTATTACAGCTATAATGCTAAGGAAGAGGCTGCTAATGTAATTGCTATAAGGCGTTTCTTAATGCCCCCCCTTCCCTCCTTAGTAGCCTTATAGCTAAATAGGAATTAGAGAGGGAGTGGGAAAAACAGTAGATCTAGCAGAGGCATAAGGCTTAGGTAAGAAGAGAATGGGCAAAAGTAATAGCAGCAGACAAGGAACCTAACTTTAAGAGTATAAAAAAGATAGCAAAGCTCTATAATAGCCTGCTTAAGTATAAATCTACAGCCCTAGTTTAGCTTTAAACAGAAAAAATAGGGCTGAATGCCTTCCTTTATAACAGACAGGTGCCTAAGGTAACTTTACTAATATGCTAATACTAGGGAGGAGATAAGGATATCTACTACCTTATCCTGTTATACCTAGAATATAACCATCTAAGACTAATTCCAGTAGTGCCTATAATAAGAGATCTATAGGAACTTAGGGCGGTGCTTAATAATAAGAAGCTAGCACTAAATATTATAAAGTGGGTGCTTTTAACTAGGCGACTTTAGTAGTACAGGTTAGTAGAGGAGCTTAGTAAGGCGTGGCAGATATATAATAATAAGGCTAAAAAAGGGACCAAAGGCAATAGAAACAATAGAATAGAGGAGGAAGAGCCGGACTAAAAGGGAAGGTGCTTATAAGGGGTTATTACTAACATACTAACCTTTTATATAAAGCATAACCATACTTCTATTATTGTCTGCAGTTCCGGGGAACTGGCAGATATCTTATACTAATAGTTGGAAACAATAAAGACTTTATATTAGAGGCTTAGCAGGAGCTATATAGAAGAATATGGGTTTTCTCCCCTATCTTAGGGTTTTTCCTATATTAAGAAGTTAGTTGATGAACTAGTTAGTGGCTCTAGCTACCTAGCGTACATGAATAATAATAATAAGGAGTAGGATAGAAAAACCATACCTAATAAGAATATTATAGCTATAAAACTTTACCTAATTCTTTTTCTCTCTTATTTAATATTTATAGCTAAGAAGCAGTATAGATTAACTAAGGCAGAGGTAGCTATAATTGCTTAAGCAATACAGAAACTACGAAAAATAGCTTAATCTAACCATTATCTAATTAATATCCTAACTAACTATATATCTGCTAAAGAAATTATTAAATATACCTCTTTAGCTATAATAGACCTTAATAAGGCTAACCTAAAACTAGCTAAGGCAGCGAATTATTTATTACAGTTTAAATTATAAGTAACCCATATGCTAAAAATCCTTAATATTATACTTAATACCTTATTATAACTTCTAGTGGATATTAGCTATTAAGAGGCAGTAAACCACAGCATATATAATAAATTAAACGCATGTATATACTTTTATTAGAACTATTAGGTAGTAGCCATAATAAATAACTTATTAAAGAAGAAAATATTAACAGGGTATAAATTTAACCTATAATATTTGTTAAGCTTTATAGTGCATTTTACCACTAAAGCTTACAGGCAAGGCTAGATTACCTGGCCTCTTAAAGGTTATCAACTAACCTTCCGGATTACTGGAGATCTAGGGTGCTTACATAAGCATATTTAGGTTCATTAGGAAGCCCCTTTCCAGAGGATTCTAATGATATCTAAATGTACCCTAGATGGCAAGAAACCAGGGAGATACGCCCTGTAGAAT
>AFQZ01001162.1:0-15927 GCA_000222935.2 Aciculosporium take MAFF-241224
AGATAGTTATGTTCTAGGCATAATAGAATAAGGTAGTAGATATCCTTATCTCCTCCCTAGTATTAATATATTAGTAATGTTACCTTAGGCACCTGTTTATTATAGAGGAAGGCATTTAGCCCTATTTTTTCTATTTAAAGCTGCACTAAGGCCGTAGATTTATGCTTTAGCAGGCTATTATAAAGCCTTGCTATCTTTTTTATGCTCTTAAAGTTAGGTTTCTTATTAGCTGCTATTGCTTTTGCCTGTCCTCTTCTTACCTAAGCCTTATGCCTCTGCTATATCCACTGTTTTTCCCACTCCCTCTCTAATTCCTATCTAGCTATAAGGCTGCTAGGGAGGGGGGGGGGGGCATTAGGAAACGTCTTATAGTAATTACATTAGCAGCCCCTTCCTTAGCATTATAGCTACAATGCTATTAAATTACAGGCCTGCTATATCTTCTTGCCTATACTACTATCCTTAAGTCTTTAGTGGAATTGTTATTTAATATAATTAAGGTATAGATCTACTAGCAGCACTACTACTTCTATCTCTAAGAGTGTTACTAGCATTGCCTTATATGCCCTTATAACCTGCCTTAAGCATTTATTTTGTTCCCTTATAAATGCCTTTACTACCCCCTGTGCTACCCCTTCTAGCTTGCTATAGGTATAGTATATCCTAGCTCTATAGGCTATTATGCTTCTTATTACCTGTGTATAAAGGGATCTTGCACACTCTAGTTAGCATTCCTATGTAAATGCAGCTAGTACTGTAAGTGCTAACTTCTGCTATAACAATTTAGCATTTACCTTCTTTATATAGTTTAACTAATAAAGCTTCTAGTAAATCCAAACCCCTAGAAATCACACTGATTATGTTGGTTATATTATTACTCTTTTAAGTCAGATCGTTATTATAATTGCCTGCCTCTTCCTTGTAAAGTGCATTAGCTTGCTCTTCCCTAGGTTAAACCTTAGCTTATACTCCTTTAACTACTTCTTATATATTTTCTAGGCTTTTTTTAGTTATACTTTTGTCTTCTCTGCCGTTTTTTTATATGCTATAATGTTTATATTATCTAAGAACCCTAATATTAATATTAATTCTGCTGCTACTAGTCTTTAATATAGTGGTATAATATAGAGCAGAAAGAGAATAGGAGACGCTAGTGACCCTTACAGAACCCCTGTAGTAACTTAGATTTCCTTAGTAATACGTCTGTTAAATGCTAATTATGCTCTCCTTTCTAATGTAAAGCCCTGTGCCTATCTGGCCATCCACCCTAGCAGTCCTAACTCCTTTATAGTGCAGATTAATCGTTTATAGCTAATAGTATTAAATGCCCTAGTAATATCTAGCTATAGTAATAATGCTATCCCCTGGTAATGCTATGCTATCCTTATAACCTCTTTTAGTGTGCTTAGTGTTATCTCTATTAATCTGCCAGCCCTATTACCTATCTGTATGTCTAGTAGTATATAGCCTTTCTTTACTATAATAGTAATCCTCCTTATAATAGCTCCCTTAATTACTTTTCCTATTGTATTTAATAGTAATATTAGCCTCTATTCCCCTAGTCTGCCTAACTCCTTAGGGGTCTTCCTAGGTTTGCATAGAACTACTACCTTTGCTTGCTAGAAGGTAGCCGGATAGTGTCCTAAACTATAGTATATATTAGCTAGACGTGTTAAACACAATATTAGGGCTACTCTATATAGCTTAAGGAAATCTATTAGCAGCTTGTCCGGCCCTAGGGCTTTCTAACTTGCTGTATTCTTTATAACTTCTTTAATTTCCTCCTCTGTAAACACAGGAGCTACCTAATTATTACTATAGTATCTTATCTCTACCTTTATCTCTAGACCTAGAGCCCTAGCTACGGATAAAGGAAAGAACCTCTTTGCAAATGCCTTTGCCTTACTCTTATATATAACCTCTACTATCTCCTTCCTGCTGTTATCTCCTGGCCGAGTTAGTAGTAGGACCTATTACATCTTAGGAGGAAGTCTACTTTATAGCCAGGCTTAGCGCTCTAGGGTCTAGAGGCTCCCTTTAAACCTAGATAACTTACTAACTACCTGTTGCTAACTACTTCTTTTCTCCTCTAAGACTATGTAATTTTATTTTCCTATAGCTTCTTTTAAGGCCTGCTATAATTCCTGCGTCCGTTAATACTGCCACTGCTTATTAGCACGTCTTACCTCTGCTATTATATCCTTTACCCTTTTATTCCACTAAGGCTATAGTTTGCTGTGCCCTTAAGGTTATTTAGGTACTGCTATATTAGCTATCTTTATAAGTTACTAGGTAAGCTATTTTATATAGTTATTAATTTTCTATTAGTTACTTAGCGGGAGCTCTAACCCCTCCTTTCTAAGCCTGTTTAAAGCCTTTGCCATAATAAGGTTCTTATCTGCTGTCCTCTAACCCCGGACTAACCCTAGGCTGTTGCTTAATTTCTTGCTTGTTTTAATACTAATAAGCTAAGGCATATGGTTAGATCTAGCGATTTTCACTAGCCTAATAAATTTAATACTAACGTTGTGAGTGGTCCACGTATAGTTAATAGTGCTGTCCCTGCTATTATATTCTCTCCTTATTACTTCCCTAAACGGCGTAGCTAGGCCGAGTTGCTACCTTGTTATAAATTCTAATATCTTATTATGCCCCTAAGAGGTTCGGCCGAATCTGTCCTATAAGGGGTGGTGTTAGTTAAAGTCCCCTATAAACACACTCCGGCCCTTTACCTAGGTATTAGCAAAGTATTATAAAGGCGTCTGCCACTCCCTTTTATAAGCTAGGGAGTAGATGTTATATATCTTTACTTTATATAGTTTAATACTATATTAATCCTTCTTCCTCCCTATAGTCTAAAGTCCTGTCTTAACCTTTTAATATATATAGATTACTATTTTTCTGCTATATATTACTAATATATAGTGCCCTTAAGATGGATTTAGTAGTATACTGTTATAACCTCCTGGTTCCTAAATAGCTATTACCTTAGGGCTAATGTTATACCCTAACACTAGATATACTAAATTGCTTTTCTTCTGTGTATTCCAGTATATAACCTTAATTATGTACTCTATTGTATGCTTTAGAGCTCCCTAGTTAGGCTGGCTCCGGTATTGTTTTGCCCTCTTATTAGTTATAAAAAGGCTAGTATTATGCCTTCCTCTGCCGGTCTCTATTATTCTAATTATAGCTTATAGATTTATCTTATAAAAGGGCCTCTTAGTTATATGCTCCTTCCTCTTAGCTGCCTCTCTATTAGTCCCCTAGTCTCTTCTCTATAATAACCCTTACCTGTAGCAGCTATTACAACCTCCGGCTAATAGCCGTAGAAGAACAGCGGCCTTATGGTATAAGCCTCCCTAGCCTGCTGCTATCCATTATTGCTTACTAAGCACAGCCGAGACCATGCTAGATATGCCCTTGTATAATTCAGGCATTTCTCCCATACCTTACCTGTTAATATTAGGCAAGTCCTCTCTTCTTTAGGGTGTTTTCTAGTAGCATACCTGCTATATCTTGCTTCCTCCTTATAGTACCTAGCGATATACCTAATCTTATAGTAGTTATAATATTGCTTTAAGTGGATTATCTTATTATATAGCTTAGTGTTAAAAATCTCTGCTTAGTATACTATTCCCCTGTGGCATAGGCGGTTCGCCGCCTTAGTGCCCTTAATACTAACAACTAGTAGTGCCTTTGTTACTAATCCCTTTAGCTTCTATACTATTATCTTTACTATGTTTAAACTATTCTCCTTTTTAATATTCTTCCTTATATCCTTAATTATAATGTGGTTTGTTAATTATGTCGGGAATCCCTTAATAATTACACTAAATATCTTCCTATTTACTTCTGCCTTAGGTCTAAAGGTAACTCTTACCTAGGCTGTGTTTTCCTTTTATTTCCTCCCTGCTTTAGTAAATATAATAACTATATCTCTACTCTATAGTTAGCGTGCTGCTACTACCTTCTTTATACTAATAGTGCTGTTTACTGCCTTTATAATCTCCTCTAGTAATCTATTCCTAACTGCCTTACTAATAGTGTTTCCTTTTACTATTACTTTCTAGTAATAGCAGGCTAGTATTGCTATACCCTTTGTTTAGGCTAGAGGGATTATTATCTTCTGCCTTATAACTCTATAAGCTATAATAGTTGCCTAAGTCCCCCTAACTACTAATCTAGTTCTAAGAATAGCCTTTATTGCCTTCTTAACCGCCTTTTTAACTATGGTTTTTACCTTACTGTTAACTGCCTTTATAATTAAAGCCTACAGGCCTCCTGTGCTAGTTCTTATTTAGGCTATCTCCCTTCCTATATTTATAGTAATTTATGTAATAGTTTTAATAAAAGCCTATACTTTTGTTATTTCTGCCTTTAGGATAACTTTTATTATTAATTCCTTTAGTAATTTTATTTTATTCTTTAGTTTTTCCTATGCTACTACTACTTCAGGATTCTCTCCTTAAGGCTATATTTCTTCCTAGGTAGTGCCCTGTCCTTTATTAGTTATAGATCTATCTAAAAATTCGTTAATTATTGTGCCCCTTGTGCTGCTTACTCCCCTTACGTAATATACTATTACTAGGGGGGGTAATTAATAATAAGGAATCTGATTCTATGCTTCTTTTCTGTTTTAGGCGTAATACCGCGTCGTATCCGCGGTGTTTTTCAAAATCCAAGGAATTTTCCTTAAATTTATTTAAGTCTAAGGATTTATTATTATAAAGGTAAGCCTTTACTATTTCTTTAGTCTTTTTTTAGTAATAAGACTTTTATTATTTTTTTATTTCTTAGTATAAATTATAGTATTTTCTATTTACTATATTAAGGTATTTATTATGCTTTATACCCTTAGTTAGATCTAAGTATAGCTTTTTTAGCTTAGGATATAACTTTATTCTAGAGTATACTAAAAGCTATAGATTTATTATCTCTTTATTTGCTTTAGTATACTAAAAGATTTAAGCTATAAAGTCCTAAATAAAAATACTATTTATAATATTTTCTTAAGTATACTTAGCTTACTTAAGCTTTATTATTATATCTTTTATTATTATATCTTTTATTCTTATATAGAATTCTTTTTATATTACCTTAATAATACTATTAATACTAATAAAAATCCGTTCCTTTTTAGATTTATTTAAGTATTATTAGTACTAGGTTATTACTTTTCCTTAAAATAGTTATTAAATATTATAAAGTAATACTTTGTTTTAGTTTAATAGTGCTTTAAATAAGTATTTTTTTACTACTTAAATCTAAAGCTTAGGGTTTAAAAAAATAATAGTTTTTCCTTTATAAGTATCGGAATCGCTTATATGGATAATGGAAGGGATACGCCGCATTGACCAGGAATTGTGGGTTGCACACAGAATGCACGCACCCTAATTGGCTGGATTACAGGTTATGTAACCTGGGGCCGTACCATAGCTACAACACTATACCTCTGCATTATAGCCTACTTCTTCCCCTCTTTTAGAGATATAGATAAATTAAATATTAAACCCCCCCCCCTATATTTATGCTGCAGCATACTTATAACCTGAGCGCTACTAACACTAATTAGTGGTTGCTAATAACTATAGATTTGTTAGGTTATACCCAGAAGAGACTTATCTAAATGCTTTTACTTATATAACTACAAGAAATTCCAATGTTATGCTAACTAAAGGATTATTTCTTTAAATTATTAACTGTTAAATTGTTTATAATTATAAGAAGACTTAACTCTTGTAGATCTTCTCCCTTATTATTAACTGTTACTTGTTTATAATTAAAACCAGATTATTACTATTATTCACAGAGAACCAATGCCAACTGCTTTAATTAGTACTAAACACAAAGCCTAAAACACCAAAATATCTTAAAGCTAAGGAAAAATAAATGATTTTAATAAATAACTCTAAAAGAATGTCTATAGAAGAGAACTTCTAAAGAGCACCCTACCCTAAAAACTTCACAAGCACTGTCTAATTCTATCCTTTAATTAGACTAAGTTAGTTAACAACATTAATGTTAATACAGCTACTAAACAACAGATTAATGACCGTATTATATATACGATTAACTATTATATTCTTAACAAAGGAAAAGGGCGTAATCTCCTTATTAACTTCTAGCGAGATTATGAAAATTAAATAAAGGATACTTTTAATAAAATTAATAATAACCTTAAGTATACCCTTTGTGATTACCTTAATAATAATAGTGTTAAAACAGCCAGAGAATCGAGATTAAATGTCTTTAAAGATCTTATTAATATCTTAAATATTAACCCTAATATGGAATACAAACCTTTACTAGAAAAAGCAACTAGGAAAGGAAAAGAGATTTAACGACTTAAACTTTCTAATAATAAAAACTCTGATAATAAAGATTTTTATTTAACTGAAGACCCTCCCCCAGAACCATAAACCCCAACTAGAACACTTTCTAACAGTAATCGAAAAGCCCTTAATACTCTTAAGAGACTTTACTAGAAAGAAGAATAATATTTTAGAGAAGTGTATAACTTTATTAATAAGAAGTTACTATATTTTAAAGAGAAATGTTCTTAAGCAGGAGTTTTCCCCTTACTTTACCTAAAAGCCTTCCCTATTATGCTTTAAGGTAAAGCCTATATATACTTCCTTAAATACTTTAGAGCAAAGACAATCCTATTTAAGGAGATGACTTAGAATATCAGAAATTACTTTAAAACACCTGAGAATAAGAGCTTTTATAAAATATAATTTACTGATCTATGCCTTTGCTATATTATTATAGAATATCTAATAAAGAATAAGTTAGAATGCTTAGAAATTCTTCTTAACCGACTTATAAAGATATTTAATAGCCTTTATAACCCTCTTAAATAAAATACAATTCTTCTTTATTAAGTACGACAAGTAATAGAAAATGACAATGATTTCTACAATACTAAATTCAGGAATGTGCCAACCTTCGAAGGATTTGTTAGTGATCTTCGAAATTACCTCTTAGTAATAAATATACTACTAACCTTTACAAGTTAGTTACTAACAACTACTGATAATAATTCGACTGCCCTTATTGCCCGGTCTACAGACTAAAACACCAATACAGCGATGTTTACAGACCAACGCTATTTATAAGCTACATATTATGAAAAACCTTAAGCCAGAGCAAGCTTAAAGAAATGCTTTATCTACTATAAAGAAGGATGCTAGTCAACTAACCATCCTGCCTCTAAGCAGAAGAAAGCAAAAGCAACTTAGTAAAATAACAAAAAACACTAAAAACCACCCTCTGAATGCTAATACTATGCATTCCTATAGGCTTATAAAGGCGAAATGGCCTAACTTACTGCTATTAATAATAGCAGTAAGGACAAATACAAAAAAGCCGCTTAAAACGCCGCTTTCCTTACTACTAATAAAAAAAAGGAACTAGATAATAAAGAGGCTTGTAATACTCTCTCCTCTATAGCATTCTTTACATAAGCACTAAATCCCCTACTCTTTTCCTAATTAACCATAAACTTCTTACAGAATAATGCTTTTAAACATGCCTTATTTCTTAAAGACCCCTACAACCATAATACTAATAAACAACCTTAATAACACGTGTATCTTATAAATATAAGATATACAGTGGATACATTTTATGGTATACTCCCGGATATAGGAGCATTAGGAATTTCAACTGCTGGCTAAGGCTAAGTTAATGCTCTAATAAAAATCATAAAGAACCTTATAATTAAGCATTCCTCTAACTAAAGGACTATTACCTTTAGAGCCAGTACTGCGACTTTAACTGGTATTTTAAAGCTTTTAATGATTTTTAGCATAATACCTTTCTATGTGCTTAATAATGCCACACTGTTTTTATATTCTATTACAGATATGGATAAAATAGGTATTAAACTTAATAATCTTAAGAATCTTTTAATCTAAGGAGACAAAAAGGTACCCATTATTAGGAAATAAGGACATCCTTAGTAGATAGCTAGTTCTTAAGAACCTGCCATCTTTATGCTTTTTAAAGCCAAAATCCGTTAACTTTATTGCCGATTTAGTTATCTATTAATCGACTGATTAAATAACCTTCTCGCCAGGGCTGGTGAAGAATTTAATAAGGCTAACATAGGGAAAATCACGTATGCTTGCTATTAATGCCAGATGAATGCGAAAGCTCTAAGTAGATTTAAATTCACTCTTAAAGATAATATTAAATTTAACTACAAGGTCCTTGTTAATATTATGTAAATTAATAAGAAGCCGGTCCTATATGTTATAGATTTAGTAATATTATTTTAAGCTGCCTGCTTTCTTGTACCTTAATAACAGAAAGCTTAAGATATCTGGAATGCCCTTAAAGAGTGCTGGATTGACATATATCTTAGACCCCCAGACTAGATAGTCTATGATGCCAGAAGAAACTTCGCTTCTAGCAAATTTAGGCATTTAGCTTAACTATTGTTAATTAATATTAACAAAGTCCCTGTTAAGGCTTATAATAGCATTAGAAAACTTAAGTGATATTATGCCCCTCTTTACAGAGCATATGATATTATTAAGACCAAAGCTAACGGTTTTCTCTTGAAAGAGCAGATACTTTAAATGGCTGTTAAAGCAGTTAATAACTCTGCCGGTCTAAATAGTCTTATTCCTACCCTTCTAGTCTTTAGAACCTATTTAAGAATAATAAATAATTCCCCCCTAAGCTTTATAGTTGCTTAAAGAGCTAAGATACTTTAAAAAGTAATAGATAAAGCAAGACATAGTTTTATAAGACGCTAAGTCCACAATGCTCTTAATACCTACAATGGCCTAATAACCCTGCCTATACACACTCTTCCTTTGAATTCTAATGTATAAGTTTATTATAAAAAAGGCAGATGGACTAGCCCTTATAAGCTTCTCTTAATAGAAAGAGAGACTTGTATTATTAAGATGCCTTATAGCCCTATAAAGTTTTGGTCTACGGTTATTAAACCGTATATAACCTTGCTAGAGGTGGAATCTTCTTATAAGGAAGACCTGGTTTATAAGGAAGACCCGGTTTAAGGTAATGAAAATTACAAAAACCCCCCTAATAACCTAATAACTCTATTATAAAGAGGATGTAAAAGACCCTGGAAATACCCTTAAGCAGAGGCTTTTCTTACTAAGAAAGAAAAGGCTAATTTTTAACTTACAATTAACCTCTATGCGTAAGGAAAAATCAATATACCCGGAGAACCTTTTGAACTCTCTAATAAAGTAGAGATTAATGCTTTGCTAGTAAGGAATATGTTTAAATTTGTAAAATTTAACCTGTAAAGGCATAGAGGCAAAAGACTCTTTAGCTTGCGGATAGTAAGAGAAGTTAAAGGCAAGGCAACTAACTTCCTGTATAAAAAGTCATGATATGTCATCTAAGGCTATAGCAACCGTAGGAAAGAGGTTATTCTTATATAGTCCCTAATAATTTAGAGAGCTAGTTAAAGGCTTATTGTTGCCCTTGCTTCCTTATTAAAAAAGGAAGGCATTATGGTTTAGCTAAGGGATATTACCTAAGCATATATATAGTTATAGACAAAGCTTAATTACATAATTCTTACAAAGCTTCCAGCACAAATTGCACACCTTTACCCGCCAGACGTTATTATAGTCGTAATTAAGCCGCTATACAGAATAGCAGAGGCTGGCACACATTAGTAGTTGACGTATTTTAATTATTATTGTTAGAGACTACAGATAATAACCTCTATATATAACCCTTATCTTCTTATTTTATCTAGTAAAAGCTCGTGTTTTGGAATTATTAGAATGCAGACTAATAATACCTTAGGACTTAGTAATGCTAAGTTTTTTAATTGCAAAGAGGTTAAGTTAAAAAATGCCGAATTCCTTGCAAAGCCAAAAGAGAGGTTGACGATTTTAACACTATTAATGTTTAATAGTTGCATTTTAAGCAAAGTTAACAATAACACCTTCTTTTTACAATAAAAAGAATAAGGAAGAAAGCTATTACAAGTTAATAACCCAACTAACCGAGCGAAATATATTAAACAGCGAGCATAAGGAGCGTACATTGCTCTAATATATTAACCTAAAGCATCTTATAATCTTTCCATTACTTCCCAAGTCTAACATCTAGGATCTAATAATGTTTTAAGGCTTAATAAAAGACTTTAATAGCAAATTAATAATTAAGACCGTAGACTTTAATATATATCTCTCTTACTAGAAAACGCCGCTCTTTATGTCTTTGTTAATAGTTCTTTTGCAAATAATAAAGACCTTAGCTCTTAACTAGGCTATGTAATCATCCTAGGTAATAAAAGGAAGGATAACGATACCTCTGAATTCACCCTTAGAGGAAATATCGTGATATACAGCTCAATAAAATCTAAAAAAGTCACAAGAAGTGCATTAGCTTCTGAGCTATATAGGATGGTTTAAGGTGTTAACATTGCCTATATAATAAGTACTACTCTGAATATCATCACCAACCGATTAAACAAGCCGAAAATTCCGATAATAATATGCACTAACTCTTTCTTACTATATGAATGTATTATTAAGCTAGGGATAATAAAGGAAAAAAGGCTAATAATTAATATTATGGCTTTACAGCAGTTATATAAGAGGAGGGAAGTAGCTAAGATACACTAGATTAATAGCAATAATAATCCTGCGGATATAATAACAAAAGCTTCACTAAATAAAGCTCTTAAGACCTTTATAACGAAGAATAAAGCCTGAATCCGTGTAGAAGGATGGGTTAAAAGACCTGTTACAAGAATTGCTGCAAGAGCTGCCGCTAGAGCCGCTAAAGAATGAAAAAGTCCTAATTCCTTACTAAATCTAACGATAAATTAAGCGCCTAATAAAGAGCTTAAATTCGATAAATTCGAACGTAATTATAAGCGCCTAATTTGGTAGGATTGAACGCGGGAATTACACTCTTTGGCCCCCCCCCCCCACAACACTTTTTGCCTCTATAACTATTCGGCCTGGACTAACAAAAGTCATTCATTTAAAGGATGTTTTTTGCTTTATTACTTGTTTGTTAATATCTGATTATTTAGGGCGTTTTATGCATTTTTTAGAGCGATTCCTCTTCTTCTTTAATAGAGAGAGAATTTGTAAGTGTTAGAATTGCTTATATGGATAATAGAAGGGATATGCTGTATTAACTAGGAATTATAGGTTACACATAGAATGCACGCACCCTGATTAGCTGGATTACAGGTCATGTGACCTGGGGCCGTACCGTGGCCACAACACCATACCTCTGTATTATAGCCTGCTTCTTCCCCTCTTTTAGAGATATAGATGAATTAAATATTAAACCCCCCCCCCTACATTTGTACTGCAGCATACTTGTAACCTGAGCGCTACCAACAATAAGAGATAAACTTATTACCTATATTTACTATATCTGGTTTTAGGTTTAGAAGTTTAATATTCTAGATCTTCTAGGTTAAACTTACTAACCCTTTCTTTTTAAGTTCCCTTTTAGGCTTAAAATCTTATCTTAGGTTATATTTTAATTAAAAGGTATTATATTCTTAATATTTTAGTGTTTAGCTTAGCTGGTTATTATAAGGCTCTTTAGTATAATAATAACTATCTTTATAACCACCTGCTTTATTACTATAACTATTTGCTTTATAGCTATACTTACTTTCTTAATATAAGAAAGTTAGAGGTGGATTTATATATTATCCTATATTACTATTTTTAAAAGGTTCTTTTATATATTTATTATCTTATTATATAGGTAAATATAATAATATTTAGAAGTATTAGTATTATTAAGCGCTAATATAATATATCTCTCTCTGCTTATAACCTTTATACTCCTTAGAGTCTTATTCTTATTATTAGTATTTTATTATTAATAGGGTATAATTTTATACATTTCTTAACAGAAAACCTTATTAAAGTACTAATATTATTACTTAAGAATTTAAAGAAGTGCCTCCTTATTTAATATTTAGTAAACTAAAGGTTTATATATTTCTAAGGGAAAAACCTTATTAAGGTACTAATATTATTACTTAAGGATTTAATAAAGTATCTCCTTATTTAGTAGTTAGTTAATACTATAAAAATCCTGCTTATTATAAAGACTTATATCTCTTTATAAGGGAAAACTATTAAGCTTAGTTTAAAACTATATAAGGTAGGTTAAAAGAGGTCCTAATATTATGATAATAACTTATATATCCGAACTCCTATTATAATTTAAGTAAATTTTTATTATATAATAAGAGATCTATTACTTTTAATTAGTATAATTTACTAGTACTAGTATATCCTTATATAAACCCTATTACTTCTCTTAAATTACTTATTTTAATTAGGTAGTCTTAAGACCTTATTAGCTTAGATATTATACTTATTATTTTACCCCTTTACGAACTAAAATTCTAGCTAATTTACTTTAGTAAGGTAGGTCTAGTCTGCTAAGGGTTTAGTTATTAAGTTATATTAGCTCTTATTATTATTAGTTTAAATGGTTTTTATATAATTAGCACTATATTTAACTACTAGTTCTAGTAACCTGCCTATATTTAGTCTATAAAGGCTATTATAATTTAGTTTAACTCCTTTATTTATAAAGTAAGGCTAACTAAAGTATTTAAGATATTATCTTAGGTTTTTATTATCTATTATTAGAATTTGGTTTCTATAGAGTAAGTAAGGTTTTCTTTAATTTATTTTTATAACTTTTATATTACTCTTATTACTTTATATACTTTTTTTTATATTTTAGCTACTTTCTTAATACTTTATAGGATTTTATAAGCTAAGGTTTTACTAATAGTATTTTTAGTTTTAGGTTCTAGCTTATGCTTTATTATAATATTAAATAGTTCCTTAGTATTTATTAATTTCTAGTATATTTATCTCCCTTTACTAGTTTTAAGGGGTTATAAGTCCTTAAGAGATTATAACTTTCTAGCTAACTACTCTTTTTCTTTTTTAAGCATAATAGAATTTTCTATTATTAAAGGACCTTTTACCCTTTATATAGTCTTATTTATTATCTTATTTAGGTTAGTTAAATCTTTAGGTATAGTAAACCCTCTTATATATATTAATATAATAAGGTTCTTTATTTTTCTATAGTCTTTATTATTTTAAAAGTCTAGGTAGGTAAAAGACTTATAGTAAACTAACTTATTACTTTTTATAAATTCTTTACTAAAGGCTAGATTTTACTTTAATAGTAATATAAGTTATATAATAATAGCTAGTTATTTTTATTATCTCTTACTAAATAAAGCTGTTTTTTATATTTTATTACCTCCTAAGGTCTCTTTAGGGTTATTATCTAGATTAGGACTAAAAACTATAGTTAAAAAGGTGTTCCTAGTATTTAATAGTTTTATAAGTTAAAAAGCCTTTAGTTTTTTAATAGGTATAATAATAAGTAAGGTTTCTAGCTTTTTAAGAGGTATTATAGTAGTTAAAGTCTTTAGTTTTATAAGAGGTATAGTCCTAGGTAGGGTAGTTTTAATTCTTAATAATATTACCTTAGGTTTAGTTATTAATAGTTTAAGAAGCCCTTTTTTTTAGCCTTTTTTAGTATTTATTATACTAGAATCAGTTCTTCCCTAAAGTATAAGTAATATATAGAAACTAGGTTAACTAGTTATAGTAGTTCTAAGGTTTAATAAAGCTTTTCTTTATAAAATTTATAACTTTTTAAATAAAAAAGATTCTTAATCTTATTATTAGTAGTTACTAGTCTTTTTTTAAGATTAAAAGGGTTAGAATTTTACTTAAAATATTTATAAAGTTTATAAACATAATAAAGCTCTCTCTTAGTAATAGTTATAATATATAGTTAGTAGTTATTTAATTCCTAGTACTAACTTATTAATTTAAATATAAGTTCTATTAAATCCTTTTTATTTTTTAGCTTATAGCCTTGCTATAGGTAGTAAATCTAATGTTTTAGTATACTACCTTGCTTATTAATAATAGTAACTCTAACTCTTTAACTATTATAGCCTTACTAATTAGGACTTAGTAATTTAATAATTTAACTTAATATGTCTTACTAACTAAAAGCAGTAAGTTCTTAATTTTTAGTTAAAACCTTGTATAAAGAATACAAGCAATTATTACTAGTTATTATATAGTAATATTATTATATAGTTAGTTAAAAGCAACCGTAAAGCTATTATTAATATTATTATAAATAGGTCATTAAACGCACCTATATATACTACTATTAAGTTATATAGTTAAGTGCATTCTGTAAAGGTTATTATTATTGTTATTGTTTCACTAGCTACATAACGAATCCGTCCTATATAGGTGGGATCCGACATCGCGGATTATCCCGTAACACTTATATACTATATGTATAGGGTAATCTAGTAAATAACAGCAAGAGCGTGTATAGGGTAATTTAGTAAATAATAGTATAAGCATGTTTAATTTAGTTTATTTAAGAAAAGAAGACCTATAAAGGGATAATAAAATGCTAAAAGGGGGCTATATAATGGATTTAAGCTAGAAGCTCGGATCTATATAGTTAAAAGCTTAGATATATATAGGCAGAAGAATGGTTGCCTTATATAAGCTATATATAAGTAATTTAGGCCTTAAGTAAATATAAGGTAAACATAGAAGTATATATATAAGGTTATAAGAATTAGGCAGACCTTTTTCTTTTTTCTTTCCTTATAAATATTATTCTTATTTAAGTCACTAGCTCTATAGTAGCATTCTAGCAAGACTATAACAAAATATTATATATTATAGTCTTACTAAAATACTACTATAAAGCTAGTAACTTAAATAAGAATAATATTTATAAGAAAAAAAGAAGAAAAACATTTATTTAATTTTAGTATTCCTGCTTTTATAATTATATATGCAACTAGGGCCTAAACTGCTTATATATTGCTTATATAATGCCGTCCGCTCTCTGGCTGTATAGATCCGAGCTTTGAGCTCAAATCCATTACAGGGATAATATAAAAGTTATAGTATTATAGCTATAGTACGGCCCTTAGTTATATAATATAGTAATTTAGTTAATTAGGGTATGTATATTATATGTATAACCTATAATTTCCAGTTACTATAGTATAGTCCTCCTATTATTCAGACAAGCGATTTTAATAATAAATCTATATAAATAATAACAAAAATCTTATTTTAATTATAAATAAGTAGTAAGTTAATAATAGGGGATAAAATCTATAAAGAAACTTCTTTATAGTTGTAAATAAGTAGTAAGTTAATAACAATAAAAAAAGTTACTTTTAGATAGCATAATACTAGATTCTATGTAAATAAGTATATTATTTAAGTATTATCTCTTTTATTAGTTACTTAATAAATTTATAGTTATAGTAACTACTAAATATTATTAAGAGCACAGGGTATAATATACTATAGTAATAATATAGGGAAGGTAATAAAAGTCTAATAATTTATAACATTTATTAATGTGATGGATTCGAGCTAGAAGCTCGGATCTATATAGTTAGAAGCTCGGATCTATATAGGTAAAAGGATAGTTATCTTATATAAGCTATATATAAGCAATTTAGGCCCTAAGTAAATACAAGGCAGATATAAAAGTATATATATAAGGTTATAAGAATTAGGCAGATCTTTTTTCTTTCTTCTTTTCTTATAAATATTATTCTTATTTAAGTCGCTAGTTCTGCAGTTGCTTACTAGGCCGGACCTTAACAATTAAAGGGAAAAAAGGGGGATAATATAAAAGTTATAGTATTATAGCTATAGTACTGCCCTAGGTTATATAATAAAGTAATTTAGCTAATTAGGGTATATATATTATGTATTATTATGAGGTATAGCTAGATATAAGAAGGCACGCCTAATTATACCTAATACTATCCCACAGCAGTATTGGAAGTCTCTTACTTAATAAGCAAGTATAACAAACAAAGGTCTTGCTTATAAGCTATAGGGT
>AFQZ01001161.1:0-15938 GCA_000222935.2 Aciculosporium take MAFF-241224
CTGAAAAGAAAAAGTCTTCTCGTCCTCGTCATGCGCTCTGCAGAGCCTCAACAACTACTCCATCTAGAGCCGTGCAAACACCATGCCGAAGATTTCCCTCGCCTTCAGCAAATTGGCCAAACTCATACGTTCATTGTCCAGATGAGCCGCGTCCGTGGCCCGTCCACACGGAAAATTGGCCGCCGGAGCCGCAAACTCCTTTTCCAGAAATCGTATCGCGGGAATAGATCCGCCTTCTCGAATGTGAAGTGGTCCTCGAGGCTTCCGTGGCTTGCCCACGGACGACGCGTCGGCCTCTCCGTCAGGAAGCCCGCTCTGATCGAACCGATCGGGCCAGGCTTCAAGAATGGCCTTGCCCAGCGTGCCAAAGAGTTCATTGTTCGGATCTCCCAGCCACGGCTCCGCTCTGTTGTCAATGTTGACCGTGACTCGGTTCTGAGACTCGAGCAGGCTGAACTCGCCATGCAGATACCGCGAGAGAGCGTTCGAAACGGCGTCCACTTCTTGGCCCGGCACCAGACGCATGCTGATGTGTGAGCTGGCGTGACTGCTGACCAGACTGCCGTCCGGCCCTGATACCTTGTACTTGTGCATCGTAAGATTCGGCTCCCTCCAGCGCGCCATGATGGAGGACTTGAGCTCTTGTTGAGAGAATGGTCGTGATTGGTGGTGGACCATGATGGAGACAATGTCGTCAAATCTTGCCTCTTCCTCGGCGGTCATGGGGAGGATGCCGTCGTAGAATCCCGGAATCTGAACTCTGTTCCCGGGGCCTTTCAATCGGGACAAGACGCGTGTCAAGTCGGAGAGAGGCTCATCCGACAGATGAGATCCGTCCACTCCCGAATGGATGTCTGGTCGAGGCGAATCAACGCAGACGGTCGCGTGGAGCACTCCGCGAAGTCCATACGTCAGACACGGTACTTCATCATCCAGCCAGTAGCTGTTGGCGAGTAGGATGAAGTCGACGTGGCCAATGAGCTCCTTGTTTCTCCTGACGGCTTCCTCCAAGCCTCTAGATCCAAACTCCTCCTCACCCTCAATCAGGAAGATGACATCATTATTGAGCTTCTGCGCTTGCATCAGATCCGTCACAGCATACAAGGCGGCAACGATTGGCCCTTTGTTGTCACTGACTCCGCGGCCATAGAGAAAACCGTTGGTTCCCGTGGCCGTGAATGGATCCGTCGCCCACTTTCCTTGCTTCTCGTCTGCTGCGACGACATCGTAATGGCCGTAGAATAAGATTCGTTTACGAGCTACGGAGCCTTCCTTCTTGCCCGAGAACCTAGCATACACCACAGGGTTGTGTGCCTTTTCGGTGCTGAGCATTTCGACATGACCCCCCAGTCTCTTGAAAAGAGAGCCCAGGAAGGTAGCTCCCTTTCGACAATCTTCGGCATATTCAGGTCGAGCGGACACCGTCTTGTAGGAGACAAAGTCGCACAGGGTAGAGAGGAACAGATCATTACCCATTTCTGTCGTGGCCGGCTTGGGCAATGATGTGAGGTCCTTCACAGCCCAGATCGAGATAGTTTCATCGTTTGCGCCAGTAATGTAGTACCTGGCGGACTTGTAGTTTGTAACGGCCGAGGCCAGAATTTTCCCCTCGTGTGCTTTCCACTTCCCCAGACATTGGTATTTTTGCCTGACGTCCCCTGAGGATGCGTGCCGATAAGCCCCGTAATGGGCGGTGCTATATTTCTGTTTCACGATCAGTCTTGTTTGATGGTTTGAGGCCATGACGGAATGAGAAGAGGAAACAAGAAGAAGAAGAAAGTGCTCACGCTCGTCCATCCGTTTGTAGAAGCTGCCCACAAGAAACCCCATCCCATCTGGAGCGACATGACATCCTCATCATGCGCTCTAATCACCCTCAACCGCTGTGCCGTATCTAAATCCCACAGCTCGACGGTGCCATGACGCTTTCCGGAATAGAGAAAAGACCCATCCAAAGCAATGGACAAGACGGACTGAGCGTCATCGGTACCCAAGGTCATGATTTCCTCGATGCCGCCATGCTCATCGTCGTCCCCATGGCCGCGCTTTGAACCACTACCCAAGCGCCATAGCTTGATCGTGCCGTCACCGCTGCCCGATATCAAAACATCTTCATCCGTTCCCACATCGACGGTAGGACCCCTGGCCACAAGCATGCAATAGATATAACTGTAGTGGGCGAACTGGCGAATGTTGTAGCCGTAAATCTCCAAGACGGTTTCCGCACGCGGAATCAGATCCCATCGTTCTTCGCTCCGCCTGGGCGTGGTATAGCCACCAATGGCCTTCGAGTCGAAGAAAGGGTGGATGCGGCGATCGGGGTGATTCGGCGAGTCGTGCGGTACCCTGCGAGACGGACTGTTCAACGCTATCCACTGGATGGTTGTATTCTGGGCACCGATGTACAGCGTTTCGTGCTGAGGACTATAGGCGGTGCAGAAGAGGTCTCCCACGTCGTGCACCCCATACACCTCGTAAAGGCGGCGCAACGTCCTCGGGCACCAAACATTTATGATGGCATCGCAAGCGCTCGAGAATAGAAGGGACGAGTCCGGGGACAGACAGAGCGACAGCACACTACGCTTGTGCGCCTGCACTTGACGAAGCTGGTGAAATGTATGTAATGACCAGACGACAATTTCACCATCTTGGGTGCCTGCATAGATGGATTCGTGCTCGGGGCTGACGGCAAGCGAAAGGACGGTGCTACCATGTTGAAGGGTATGCACCAGCTCGGGAGTAGCCTGAGAGCCCTCGGATGCCTCGAGAGCGTCGGTAATCGAGGACGAGAGGGCCGAAGAATCCGCAAGCGAAGGCATGGTCGCTGAGAGTGACCGAGGACGGCAGCGCTGGTTAGCTGGGTGGCTGATGGGTTTCGAGCGAATGTGGATATATCAGAAACCGAAACCAGCTTGCGAAAAGGAACGCATAGATTATGGCAAGAAAAGATGTATTATGAAACAAAGAGAGAAGCACGCTGGGCAGGCTTTGGATGTGAGGGATGTGAGGGATGTGAGGGATGTGAGGGCCATACGGAGGGAGAAAAAAAAAAAAAAAAACCAGAAAAGGGAAAAGGGAAAAGGGAAACCAGAAAAGGGAAAAGGAAATAGGAAAAAGGAAGAGGAAGAGGAAGAGGAAGAGGAAGAGGAAGAGGAAGAGGAAGAGGAAGAGGAAGAGGAAGAGGAAGAGGAAGAGAAAGAAAGAGGCAAACAAAAGGCACAGCTTTGAGCAGGCAAAAGGAGCAACCAGGCGACGGCGAAATCTGCGTAAAGTGCAATTGAAGAAGTGTGTTGCGATGGCGTGCGTCAGATCAACCGTGGCGTCGTGGGTCTGGTGGATGGGCCCCCTGGTTCCCCACTGGAATCGGCCGCCAGCAGCCAACTCTGCCCATGACAACTCACCAGAAACAGCCGCTGCGTCAAGCACAGCAGCTCGAGGCGTCGATGCATCGCGTGCTGCCTGCTCCCCGACACGCGAGCCCGTCGTCGTCTCCGCCTCGAGTATTTGATCGCAGCCCCGACATCGTCCAGCGGACGGCCAGCCCGGAGCCAGGGGCGCTTGAGGCGGACCCGTCACTGTCGACGTCCGCATCTGCATGCGTGCTGCCGTGGACGCCATGTCACGCGTCGGGAGCGTACGGGGACAAGGAGACGACGGCACGAGTCTGGTCTGTTTCGAGAACGCCGTTTGCCCGCAGCCGAGATACTACATTGTACAGAGAGAGCAGAGAGCAGAGAGAGAGAGACGGGCCAGCTCTCGCAGCAGGCATCCACGTGCGTGTGTCTCTTTTTATATTCGCCATTTCCATTTCCAATCATCCGGCCCTGCGCCAACCAACATGCAACAACATGGAAGCCACCGGCACAAACGGCCCCCTGCCCTGCCTCTGCCCTGCCTCTGCCTCTGCCCTGCCTCTGCCTCTGCCCTGCCTCTGCCCTGCACGGTGCCCTGCGGGCTGCAGTGCCGGCAGCCACTCGGCGCTGTGACTGGGCGCTGCCAGACCGCCATGCCCTCCGTCCAAGCCATCCGCGTTGAGCCAATCGCCCCAACAAGACACACCTTAATCCAACACAACATCAAAGCTGAACGCGCGGTCCGTCGTGAGCGAATACTGCGGCAGGGTCCACGGCCCGCAGGATCCTGTGCCCAGCCCGTGGTGCGTCCAATCCAGCCTGACGAGCGTGTCCTTGCGCTTTCGCTTGTGCAGCTCGTATGGGTGAGCGCACTCGTCCACGTCCGTCGTCGAATAGTGCGCCGCTGCGAAACTGGCCCCCTCCAGGTCGCCAAAGTTGGCGCGCAGCAGTCGGCCGCCCGCTCCAAACACCTCGACCCAGCGCACGTCGGTCCTGTTGCCTCCGTCCTGGGGGAACTCGTAGTCCACCCACAGATCGTCCATTGTCGTCGACTCCCAGTTCCCGTGCAGCTGCGAATGCTTTTTATCGCGGTACGACTCCCCCGGCCCGCGGCCCCACCACGTGACCCGTTCTGCCCCTGCCACACCCACCGTGATGCCGATTCGTGCAAACGTCGACGGCAGATCCGGCCCATGCGGCTTTCCCTTGACCTTGATGGCAACCGAGTCGCCTCGGAAATGATACGTCCACGTGGTGTCGACGGCCCAAGCCAGTGCTGGCGGAGCGATGCGCTGCTGCATCTCCACGGCGATGCCATCCCGCACCTCGTCAAATCGCACCTGCTTGACGTGCGTTGATGTCTGATGCAGCCGCTTCTCCCGCCATTCTCGTCCGTGGCCTCCGCGATCGTTGTCCGTCAGTGCGCGGTAAAAGTCCATCATTATTGGCTCGCTGATGAGCTCGGCATGGGAGAGGTGCTTGCGTTTCCAGCTGACCAGTGTGCCCGTCACAGTGTCCATGGTCCACACCGACTCGCCAGACGCAGAGTGAATTCGGACAAGCGACGAAGACTCTGACGCCATTTGTAACGTTGGTTTCGGCATCGGCCGCTCAATAGCCTGAAGGGACTTGACGGGGAGCGGCTTCGACACTCGAAGCTCACCTGTCGCCACCTGGTGATCGGCCGGCGCCCAGTTTGTCTCGGATCTGTTCCTGAATCTTACTTGCAGGTAGCACTCCCCCTGGATTTCGCGCAGCATTCCATCGTGAAAGCCTTCGGCAGTAGCAACGGCCTCTGTGTGCGGTCTGACGCCTGCAACCCAGCGTTGGGTTAGCGTTCCGTCTCATGACCTACCCGAGGGCAATTCCAAAACTCACCTTTCGGTATCTTGACCGGGCCCCCTGTAAGCTTCTTTCCATCAGAAACCACGCTCCAGTCCGCCACCAGATGATCGAGAGTCAGGAAGTCGTATCGATTCACAATCGTTATATCGTCATGAGAAAGAGACAGTGTCTGCACTGGCTCAATCGACTTGGCGTACTCGGTGATGTTTGACGAGATGTTGTGCTCAGACACCAAAAGACCATCCATTAAAAAGTTGTAGTCGTTGGGTTCGTCTCCAAAATCTCCTCCATATGCCATGAATTCCTCGCCATCTTTCGTTTTGGTGCGAAGTCCCTGATATCCTCGGTCAGATTATGCAAGCAAACGACAAAGAGAAGACCGAATCCTTTTTCTTTTTTTCCCCTTTCTCCTCGTTTTCCTCATCAAGACGAAACAGCACCATGAAGAGAGGGCCAGAAAATAAAAAGGAAAAAAAAAAGGAAAAAAAAAAAAAGGACCGTGTGCATCAACTCACATGATTTGCCCACTCCCAGACGAATCCGCCCATAAGACGTGGGTGTTTGTAGAACAAGTCGATATACTCCTTGGCATTTCCCGCCGAGTTTCCCATCGAGTGCAAAAACTCACACAAAACTAGCGGCTTCTTCCAATCTCTTTCCTTGGCAAATGACTCGACAGAGCCAAGATCAGAGTACATGCGGCTGAAAATGTCAACCGTCTGCGCATTCCAATCGCCCTCGTAGTGGACGAGTCGCGTATCATCCATGAGCTTGATCGTGTCATACATGGCCTGGTGGTTTTGTCCGTAAAAGGACTCGTTACCAAGTGACCACATGATGACGCACGCATGATTCTTGTCCCGCGCCACCATCTGGCGCGCACGATCAACATACTGCTCCTTCCAGGCCGGATTATTCGACGTGTAGCTCGCGGCGTCACCACCGACGACCGCGAAGCCGTGACACTCCAGATCGGCCTCGTCGAGAATCCAAAGCCCCAACTCGTCTGCCACGTCGTAGAGCCGCGGATCATTGATCTGGTGCGATGTTCGAATGGCGTTGATATTGTGCGCCTTCATGATGAGCAGGTCCCGTCTCATAAAATCATACGGCACGGCACGGCCGTGATCAGGATGGTGCTCATGACGACAGACGCCCCTGAACTTGATGGGACTTTGGTTGATGCAGAAGACGCCGTCGATGAGGCCTATTGTTCTGAATCCCACGCGGTGCGCCATGGTGCACGCATCCTCACCGAGGAAATTGAGCACGAGGTGATACAGGTATGGCGTTTCCGCGGTCCACTTGTGCGGATTCTTGACCTCCAGCTTAAACTCGCCCGATTTCTCAATTTCCATGGTCTGGGATGCCACTACCTGCCGCGTGGAGTCTGCAAGTTTCAGCTCGACGGAGCAGGAGCCACTGACCTCGACCGCGACACGCAGCGTGGCATCCTCGAATTTGCCGTCTAGGTCGGTCTTGACGTGAAAGTCGACGGGGTGCACCTTGGGGAACGCATGGAGGTACACGTCGCGAAAGATGCCGCTGAGCCACCACTCGTCCTGGTCCTCGATGTAGCTCCCGTCACAGCGCTGGTAAACTTGCACAGCCAAGTAATTTTCCTGGCCAGCGTGGATCAAGTCGGTGACATCGAACTCGCTGGGGTTTCTCGATCCCTGGGAGTAGCCAACTTCTGTACCGTTGACCCAGACGGTGAATGAGGAATCAACGCCTTCGAAGCGAAGCCGCAGCTGTTTATCTTTAAAAGAGTCGTCCACGGTGAGCGAGGTGATGTATCGACCGCATTCATTCTCCTGGTAAGAAACATTGGGGGGGTCGACGGGCCACGGGTACAAGTAGTTGGTGTAATGCGGGCCTTTGCCGTATCCCTGGAGCTGCCACATGCCCGGCACGTGGATGGGGCCAAACTCGGAGGCATCAAAACCGGGCTTATAGAAGTCTCGCGGGCCTGCGAACGGAGACTTGGCCAAGTGGAACTTCCATTGTCCAGACAGGCACTGGGCTCTCGCCTTGGTCACGTCTCGCGCGAGGGCATCCTCTTCATAGTCGTAGAGGTAGAAATTGCTCCGGGGAGGGAGCGTGTTGCGATGGATCACGTCGACATTACTCCAGTCAGGGAGGCCGGAGGGGTGCACAGGCGGGAGAGCAGTCTTGGTGGCTTGCATGATGGCTTAGGGGTAAAGTTGTTCTGCTCAAGAGCTCAAGTGGTTATGCAAGATTGCGTTTTTCTTCATCTTCCCCTGGTGCTTGCCGAGATATGAGAATAGGAATCGCAGGCGTTTTATACACTTGAACGGGTAATACCAGGACGCGGAAAGGGAAGAAGTATCATTTAATGCGGACCGCGGCAGTCCGTGATTCGAAGCAAGTGGTCGCACCGGGATGGTCACGTCGAGGTTCTGACCGGACAGAGAGGGTTGAGACGGCCGAAATTGAGGTGGCAACGGCAAAAAGGTACGGACCACACGGCACTTGAGGAGGGGGTGCGGGAAATAAGAGACCCTGGGAAAATAACTCTTGGGACTACTGTGCCCAGTTAGGAAACGACTGGAAAGGGAAAACAATGACTCGTGAAGCCATCACGCACATACCGCTGCATGCACATGCCACATGCCCTCGGTTGCTGCACGTCATCATTTGATGCCGGAGCGGGCTGCAGATACAGAGCACGGGACGACAACGATTGGCGAGGTGGTGGTGGCTGGAACCACGTGATCGCGGCCCGACCCGTTCTTGAGTCTCTGCGTCCTGACAAACAATCCAGTCTACCGTTTTCAACTCCCTCAGTCACCTGCCATCTCAACCATCCCGAGGGACAATCAACTACCACACCTGGTCCGCAATCAATGAAGAATGAAATCCCGACGCGCAGCCGGGCGGCTGGGTGACCAAGGGAAGAGGAGTCAGCGCCCCGGGATCCAAGCGCTGTACACTGTCCTAAATACCAATCCTCAGACACGACGACGTCACCACATTCTCCGCCATAGCACCCAATTGCAATACAAACATGCCAGGACATGAATGACGAAATCGCCTTTGCGCATCTGAGCACGTATCGAAACACTAATCAGAGACATCCACCAGCAAGCAGGAATAGCATCACCGGAAGCGGGGCAGCAGCAAGCGAATGGAGTTTGTAAATTCTCCGCTCCTCATGACAGCCCTCTTCTTCTTTCTCGCCAGTCTCGGATTTTACCAAAGAAATGATTCAGTCTGAATCGTAGCGGAATCACGATGAAGGAGCAAGCTGAGGACATGGATGGGTACGTGTTTCTCCCTCTCTTCTCGAAGAGGTAGCGAAACATGTCGAGCAGATGACTGCCCGCGTTGAAAGTGGGTGACGTGAGGAATGAGTGCAAAAAATCTGTTTCATGTCCATCTGCGATTTCTGGTCAAGAAGAAGATGAGCGATCCGTGAGCGGCACAGAATTAGAGGATAAAAATGTGTGTATATATCCTCTTTTTGTTTCCTCTGCTCTAGAAGAGGCTTCTCTGTCCCTAATCAACCAGCTTCTCGACAAACTCGCACAATCACAAGTTGCCGAGAAATAAGAGTGGCACAAATTCATCATGAAGTTCACCCCGGCCGTCTTCTCCGCCATTGTTGGCGTCGCCGTTGCTCTTCCTCCGCCTTTTCCCCCTCCCTACACGCCTGTTTATTCTCCAGAGACGAGCGCGCCGCCACCACCTCCTGATGATTATTTTCACCCCCCGGAAATAGACGAACCTCCACCTCCTTATCCGCCAGACATGGTCGTGCCTTTTCCTCCGGACATGGAAGAACCTCGGCCTGTTTTCCCTCCCTTTACGCCTGTTTTCTCTCCAGCCACAAGCGCATCGCCTCCTCCTGATTCTTATCCTACGGGCATAGACGTGCTCCCACCTCCTCCGCCTCCTCCCTTTCCACCAGGCATAGTCGTGCCTTATCCTCCTTTCCGGCCTCCCCCTCTTCCGCCTCGTCATCGTCCTCATCCCCCCCACCCTCTTCCGCATCGTCCTCCTCCTCCTCCGCCGCCATTCCTCAACGGATCCTCTCCTGTGCCCTATCCCCCGCTCCCTCTTCCTCC
Source organism: Aciculosporium take MAFF-241224 (assembly GCA_000222935.2). Lineage (NCBI taxonomy): Eukaryota > Fungi > Ascomycota > Sordariomycetes > Hypocreales > Clavicipitaceae > Aciculosporium > Aciculosporium take. Next base: position 9,287 of record AFQZ01001161.1, read on the forward strand.
GGTTCGACCCCCCAAGGGGCTTCCGACGCCGCCTCCGCCGCCTCCGCCACACGCGGGCTTGCCGGTGCCGCCGGGGCCGCCCCGGAAGCCGTTCACCAGGTTTGGCAACGAGACTGTCCCTGCGACACCTACCGGCAGTGGCATAGTGAGGGTTGCCTTGACGCCGGCTGCTTAGGTCGGGATGTCAGGCTATTTGGACACAGCAAAGGATGTGGCTTTCTCATCGGGGCCTGGGTGCTCTCTGCGGTCTCGAACATGTTGTCGACTTGTCTGGTTGAACTTGGCCATGACCAGGAACTGAACGAACGATAGGGGCTGAAAAGAAAATGATTTTATTTTGATTTCTCGTTCTCTCTTTTTTTACACTCATTTAATTAAAACCATTTTTGTGACTCAGAAACATGTCGACTCAAGCAGCATTCCTTTGGAGCGCAGATTTGTTTTTGTTTTTGCTTTTTCCATTCTCATTCTTTTGGAAAATAAGATTAAAAATTGAAAGAGCTCCTCATGTAAAGGACATTGTGATTCCTCCTTGTTGGCTTACAACCGGGAGTCTCCACTGTGCATGTTCGAATCCTTCCTATGATTGGTGAATCGCGTGCATGGGGCGGCAAGCAATGATCTTCCTGCCTTTTTAACCCCACATGTGCGTGCCAGGGTCCGCAGCCAGCATCAAATACCAGCGTCGACATTGTAAATTCATGCGCTGCTCCCAGTCTTTCTCGCTCCTTCATCCGATGCCAAGTACACATATTCCGTCTTGTTCCCTTTTTCTTTCCTTTCTTGTCGTCCATCTTTGCTCGCGCTTTTTTTAAAAACGACTGCGTCGCCGCTGCTGAACCCGACGGCGACCGTCGTGTCAATTGACCTCCGCCGGCTCCAAAACACCACTACCTCCGCCAAAAAATAAAATAAAATAAAACACAAACCCGGTTGATCCAACATGGACGAACAATATGGCGGTCGCACCGACGACGACCTCTTCTACGATGATTTCGAGCCCGTCAACAGCGAAACGATTATAGTGGAAGAGACACGGGAACCTCGATATCACCTCGGGCCGAGCGCAGCGCCGCCGCCAGCAACGGCAGAACATCATTCGCAACCCAGGCAGCCGGATTCCAACAGGAAATCATCGACCCCCGCGGGCAAGGCACCTCGGCCCCAACCGCAGGCGCAACCGCAACCCCAAGGCGGCGGCAACCTGTCCTCTTCGCGCTTCGCCCGCAAAGCAAAGGGCATCAGCCCGAAGCAACAACCTACACCCCCTCCTGCGGCAAGAAAATCGCCGACACCCACGGCGGCAACAGGGGGACACTCGCGGGACAAACAACCCGGGACCGGCAGAGATGAGGTCGACGCGACGCCGCCGCCCAACGCACCCACGGCGCCAGCAAAGGACTCCGCCGGCAGCAAGTCGCACCACGCATCTTCCCAAAGCGCCCCCGCGGTGCAGCCCGAGGCGCGTCTCGGGTCGGGCGCCAATCCACGCCAGAAGCTGACAGAGGCGGAACTCGCGGCCAAGATGGAGCAGATGAAGCTGCTGTCGGCGGAAAAGGCGCGCAAGTTCGAGATGGCCGAACAGGACGAGAAGCAGCACGCGCAGGCGTACGCCAAGGGCATGGAGGAGGCGCGTAGGCGAAAAGCGGAGGATGCGGAGCGGCGACGCCGCGGAGAGGAAGACAAGCGGAGGCTCGACGAGGAGCGGGCCAAGAATCGCGAGCGCAAGCTCAAGGCCATGGGCATGAAGGAGGGCGGTTGGGATGAGGGGAAGGAGGCTGCGCCGGAGGAGGAAGCCAGGAGGGGGTTCCGTGGCGCAGACGGAGGTGTGAAGGGGGCGAAGCGCCACGGCGGCGGCCTCGCCGGCAGTAGATTTGCCGCCAGAGATGCAGCGGCGGACCGGCAAGGACAAGAGCGTGCAGATGTGGATCGCTTCCTGGATGAGCGGCAGCGTCATGGAGGAGGGCGCGGCCGTGGAGCCCGAGGAGCTGGTCGCGGACGGGGAGGCGCTTCTAGGGGAGCATTCGACGGGTCGTCGTCCTCGTCGTCCAAGCCCGGCGGTAGCGCCGGCCGGGCACCCGCTCTCACGACGGACGAGTTCCCCGCTTTGCCCTCTGACGGGACCAGGAAGAAGAAGGAGGGTGACGATGCTGCTCCCCCGCCCGTATATCCGCCTCCCGGGGCGGAAGACCAGCCCATCATCCCGTCGTTAGCCGCGGCGGGACCCCCTGGTGGGAAGTGGGACGATGAAATGGAAGCTCTCGATGAGTTGAAGAAGCAGAGCGAGTCATAGCCATGAGCGGGGACGGGCACCGCGAGGCATAAAGGGTGGGGGGTGTCTTCCCTGCTTGCGTGTGAGATGCCGCGGGAGAGTAAACTGGTTGGAGACTGACCGGGAAAGGAAAGGAAAAGCACTAGCCATGTTTTATTTTGGATATCGTCTTGGGAAGGGAGCAATACAGTACAATAGATGCACGGTATTTGGATTGGGACTATCCTCTTGGAGGCTGTTATACATGACTATATATAAAAAAAGAGCCGACGTCGCCGTGCTCCGTAGCGAGTATGTGCTTTTTTGTACCTCTTAGCGGGCTTGACGTTTGACGCGTGCGGAGAGTGCCTAGTGGGCTGGTTCTTTGGTTAAACATGATGGGATTGCTAGGTTTTCTTCAAAACGAGCATGTACATGAATGTCAAAACAAGTATATACGTCTATCTCAAAACAACCATTGTAAATCTAAAAAATATATATATATATATATATGTACGTGAATTGCAAGGCTATCTAGCAGTGCGAGGGGGGGGGGGGGCAATACTCTCTTTAATCCGCCTATCCATTGCCCAAATATCAAAACGCTAATACCGTTATGCTATACCGTTCGGAGAATAAAGAAAGTGTTGGGAACGCTCAGGTTACAGGTATGCTGCAGCACAACCGTGGGGGGGGGGGGTTTAATAATCAATTCATCTATGTATCTAAAAGAGGGGAAGAAGCAGGCTACGATGCGGAGGTGTGGTGTTGTGGCCACGGTACGGCCCCAGGTCACATGACCTGTGATCCAGCCAATCAGGGTGCATGCATTCTGTGTGTAACCCACAATTCCTGGTTAATGCAGCGTATCCCTTCTATTATCTATACAAGCAATTCTGATACTTGCAAATTCTCTCTCTGTTGAAGAAGAAGAGGAATTGCTCTAAAAAATGCATAAAACGCCCTAAATAATCAGATATTAACAAACAAGTAATAAAGCGAAAAAAACATCCTTTAAATAAATGACTTTTGTTGGTCCAGGCTAAATGGTTGTGGAGGCAAAGAGTGTTATAGGGGGGGGGGGGGGGCCAAAGAGTATAATTCCCGCGTTCAATCCTACCAAATTAGGCGCTTATAATTGCGTTCGAATTCATCGAATTTGAGCTCTTTATTGGGCGCTTAATTTGTCGTTGGATTTGGTGAGGAATTAGGACTTTTTCATTCTTCAGCGGCTCTGGCGGCGGCTCTCGCAGCAATTCTCGCGACAGGTCTTTTAACCCATCCTTCCACACGGATTCAGGCTTCATTCTTCGTTACAAAGGTCTCGAGAGCTTTATTTAGTAAAGCTTTTGTTATCGCATCCGCAGGATTATTATTACTATTAATCTAGCGTATCTCAGCCACTTCCCTCCTCTTATATAACTACCGTAAAGCTATAATATTAATTATTAGCCTCTTTTCCTTTATTATCCCTAGCTTAATAATACATTCATACAGCAAGAAAGAGTTAGTATATATTATTGTCAGAATCTTCAGCTTGTTTAATCGGTTAGTAATGATATTTAGAGTAGTGCTTATTACGTAGGCAATGTCAACACCTTAAACCATCCCATATAGCTCAGAAGCTAATACACTTCTTATAACTCTTTTAGATTTTGTTAAGCTATATGTTATGATATTTCCTCTGAGAGTAAATTTAAAGGTATTGTCATCCTTCCTTTTATTGCCTAGGATGATTACATAGCCTAGTTAAGAGCTAAGGTCTTTATTATTTACGAAAGAACTATTAATAAAGACATAAAGAGCGGCGTTTTCTAGCAAGAGAGATATATATTAAAGTCCACGGTCTTGATTATTGATTTGCCATTAAAGTCTTTTATTAAGCCTTAAAACATTGTCGGATCCTAAATGTTAGACTTGGGCGGCAACGGAAAGATCGTAAGATGCTTTAGGTTAACATATCAGAGCAATGTACGCTCCTTGTGCTCACTGTTCGACATATTTCGCTTGGTCGGTTGGGTTATTAACTTGTAATAGCTTCTTTCCTTGTTCCTTTTGTTGTAAAAAGAAGGTGTTATCATTAACTTCGCTTAAAATGCAACTATTAAACATTAATGGTATTAAAATCGTCAACCTCTCTTTTAGCTTTACAAGGAATTTAGCGTTTTTTAACTCAACCTCTTTGCAATTAAAAAACTTAGCATTGCTAAGTCCCAAGGTATCATCAGTCTGCATTCTAATAATTCCAAAACACAAGCTTTTGCTAGAAGAAATAAGAAAATAAGGGTCATATGTAGAGGTTATCATCTATAGTCTCTAACGATAATGATTGAAATACGTCGACTACTAATATGTGCCAGCCTCTGCTATTCCGTATAGCAGCTTAATCACAACCATAATGACGTCTGGCGGGTAAAGGTATGTAATTTATGCTGGAAGCTTTGCAAGAATTATGTGATTTAGCTTCGTCTGTGACTGCACATATGCTTAGGTAATATCCCTTAGCCAAACCATAATGCCTTCCTTTTTTAATAAGGGAGCAAGGGTAACGATGAGCCTTTAACTAGCTCTCTAAATCGTTGGGGACTGCGTAAGAATAACCTCTTTCCTATAGTCGCTATGGCCTTAGATAACACATCGTGACTTTTTATATAGGGAGTTAGTTGCCTTGCCTTTAACTTCTCTTACTATCTGCAAGCTAAAGAGTCTTTCGCCTTTATGCCTTTGCAGGTTGAATTTCACAAATTCGAATATATTCCTTACTAGCAAAGCATTAATCTCTGCTTTGTTAGAGAGTTTAAAAGGTTCTCTGGGTATATTGATTTTTCCTTGCGCGCAAAGGTTAATCGTAAGTTAAAAATCGGCCTTTTCTTTCTTAGTAAGAAAAGCCTCTGCTTAAGGGTGTTTCCGGGGTCTTCCACGTCCTCTTTGTAATAGAGTTATTAGGTTATCTAGGGGGTTTTTATGATTTTCGTCACCTTAAACCGGGTCTTCCTCGTAAACCGGGTCTTCCTCGTGAGAAGATTCTACCTCTAGCAAGGTTATATACGGTTTAATGACCGTAGACCGAAACTTTATAGGGCCATGAGGTATCTCAATAATGCAAGTCTCTCCTTTTATTAAGAGAAGCTTATAGGGGCCAGTCCATCCGCCTTTTTCATAATAAACTCATACATCGGAATTTAAAGGAAGAGTGTGTATAGGCAGGGTTATTGGGCTATTGCGGGTATTAAGAGCATTATGGACTTGGCGTCTTGCAAGACTGCGTCTTGCTTTATCTGTTACTTTTTAAAGTATCTTAGCTCTTTAGGCAACTGTAAAGCTTGGGGGGGAATCATTTATTATCCTTAGATAGGTTCTAAAGACTAGAAGGGTAGGAATAAGACCATTTAGACCGGCAGAGTTATTAACTGCTTTAACAGCCATTTAAAGTATCTGCTCTTTTAAGAGAAGACCGTCAGCTTTGGTCTTAATAATATTATATGCTCTGCGAAGAGGGGCATGATATTGCTTAAGTTTTCCGATGCTATTGTAAGCCTTAACGGGGACTTCGTTAATATTAATTAACAATAGTCAAGCTAAATGCCTGAATTTACTAGAAGCAAAGTTTCTTCTGGCATCGTGGACTATCCAGTCTGGGGGTCTAAGATATGTGTCAATCTAGCACTCTTTGAGGGCATTCCAGATATCTTGAGCTTTCTGTTGTTAAGGTGTAAGAAAGCGGGCAGCTTGAAATAATATTACTGAATTTATAACGTGTAGGACCGGCTTTTTGTTAATTTGCATGATATTAACGAGGACCTTGTAGTTAAATTTAATATCGTCTTTAAGAGTGAATTTAAATCTACTTAGAGCTTTTGCGTTCATCTGGCATTGATGGCAAGCATACGTGATTTTCCCTATATCAGCCTTATTAAATTCTTCACCAGCCCTGGCAAGAAGGTTATTCAATTGGTTGATTGACGGATGACTAAATTGGCGATAAAGTTGACGGATTTCGGCTTTAGAAAGCATGAAGATAGCAGGTTCTTAAGAACTGGCTATCCACTAAGGATGTCCCTATTTCCTAATAATGGGTACCTTTTTATCTCCTTGGATTAGAAGATTCTTAAGATTGTCAAGTTTAACACCCATTCTATCCATGTCTGTAATAGAATATAAAAACGGTGTGGTACTATTAAGCATATAGAAAGGTATTATGCCAAAAATCGTCGGAAGCTTTAAAATACCAGTTGAAGTCGCAGTACCGGCTCTAAAGGTGATAGTCCTTTGGTCAGAGGAATGCTTGATTGTAAGTGTTGGGAACGCTCAGGTTACAGGTATGCTGCAGCACAACCGTGGGGGGGGGGGTTCAATAATCAATTCATCTATATCTCTAAAAGAGGGGAAGAAGCAGGCTAC
>AFQZ01001160.1:0-15964 GCA_000222935.2 Aciculosporium take MAFF-241224
TTATTATAAAAGCCTTGTTAATAGTCCTATATATTCTATTATAATTTCTCTTTAGGGGCCCTGCTAGGGGCCGCTTATAATAAGCTATTGCCTTTAGTAGACTTTCTCTTGCTTTATTATAAAAGCCTTGTTAATTATCTTACATATCCTATTATAATTTCCCTCCGGGGGCCCCGCCGGGGGCCGCCTGCGGCGAGCTGCTGCCTTTAGTGGACTTTCCCTTGCTTTATTATAAAAGCCTTATTAAGAGTCCTATATATTTTATTATAATTTCTCTTTAAGGGCCCTACTAGGGGCTGCTTATAATAAGCTATTGCCTTTAGTAGACTTCCTCTTGCTTTATTATAAAAGCCTTGTTAATTATCTTATATATTCTATTATGATTTCCCTCCGGGGGCCCCGCCGGGGGCCGCCTGCGGCGGGCTCCCGCCACGGCGGAAAAGCCAGGAAACTCTAGTACTGGCCATTGATTGATCTTTATCCACATATGAATACATGTATACACACCACCTCCGAGTCACCCACTCATCGTCTGTATTTCATCTAGAGTACGCCGTCGGAGCATGGATGGACGGGGTCGACCTGGGTCCGCTTGCTTACGCTGTCTATCATCAGTCTGGCCGTATAGCTAGGTAGCTACAGCAAGATTCTGGCCGTGGTCCGCCATACTACCCGCACAAAGGCGTTTCTTGCCCACGTGCGGTCCGCCATACTACCCGCACAAGGGGGGGGTTTCTTGCCCACGTGCGCAGTGGCACTCCCGCGCGTGGCGTGGCCAGGAGAAAAGAAGCCCTCCTCCTTCTTTTCCAGCCCCCGCGGTACAGCAGATTCGTCCACCGGGGGGGGTGCCGGGCGGGAGGCGGACTCCGTCTCCTTGGGAGCGGGTCGAGGGGGCGACCGTCGAGGCCTGTTGCTCATCATGGTGTTTGTTTATTCATCTGCTCCGAGATGGCGGGTGGGTGTGTTGTTGTCGAAGGGGAAGGGGGGGGAGAAAGAAATAGGAGTCATCTTTTTGGGACCCTGGCTGGGAGGCGTATGTACTCGGTTAGGAGAGGAGGAAAGGGGGCAAGAAAGGGAGAAGAAAGAGAGGTACATGGAAATGTCTCCTCCTCAAGAGCCTTGCACCTGACCACCCTTGTTGATCGTTCCACCACGCCTGAACATGCTCCTCGCCACCATGTTTTGCTCCAAAATAGGGACACCCTAGCATTCACACGCGGGTCTTGCTGGGAATCGTGCGCTATGAACGGGGGGGTGGAAAAAAAGAAAGAGGAGAGAGAAGAAAAAAAGTAGATGCGTATGCAAGGGAAGTATCTTGCTTGTTTTGCCAGAGGGGCACGGATGCATGTCATTCTTTTGCTAAAGAGGCATGAATGCGTGTCGTTTGTTCACTTCATGAAGAAGGCTACCCGGTAGCACATCACATCACGTCTTGTTTTGTTTTGTTTTATTTGGTGGAAAAGATTGCCAGTGGATGCTTATTTATGAGTGCAAAAAAGAGTACAAACAATCATTTGCGCGACGGGGCAGATCATTGTCTGCGAGAGCAGCAGACCTTCGTCACATCCCTAGCAGCAATAGCCGTTATACGAGGGGGCCCCCAGAGGGAAATCATGTTGGGACTATAGGATTATTCCCGCGGCTTTCATGATGGAGCGAGGGGTCCCCGACAGGGCCCCTAGAGGGAAATCATGATAGGACATGTAGGACTATTAACAAGGCTTTTATAATGGAGCGAGGGGAAGTCCGCTAAAGGCAGCAGCTCACTGCAGGCAGCCCCTAGTAAAGCCCCTAGAGGGAAATCATGATAGGATATGTAGGATTATTAATAAGGCTTTTATAATAAAGCGAGAGGAAGTCCGCTAAAGGCAGCAGCTCGCTGCAGGCAGCCCCCGGCAGGGCCCCCGGAGGGAAATCATGATAGGACATGTAGAATTATTAACAAGGCTTTTATAATAGAGCGAGGGGAAGTCCGCCGAAGGCGGCAGCTCGCCGCAGGCGGCCCCCGGCAGGGCCCCCGGAGGGAAACTACCTCCATGGTGGCGACAAGGTCAGGGTAACATCATTTTCCCGTCTGCTGCCAAGGTGAATACGCATTGTGCTGAAAACATGGTCATGGGCTTCTATCCCTGAACCATGACCATGACGCTCCGTGCTGGGAAGACATGTCTTCACAGTGATTGGCTTTTGTCCCGCCCTGTAGAAACGCGACTAGCTGGTGCCCATGAGGCATATCATCATGAACTGACACGACGGGTTCCAGGTCCATGACGCAGCCGTTGTGTTCAGGGGTAGCCTACGAGGAGGATTTGCCGCACGCTGCGCGGTATTGGGATGCTGTGCTCTAGAATATCGGCTAGGAATGCGTAGCAGCGGCATGACATGTGGGTGAGACGGCGACCTAGGGTGGCAACAAGGGGCCGCAAGATAGGGGCCCGGGCATCTTTGATTACCACGACCCAACCCCTTTCTGTTCGACTCGATAGGCCATAATTAGCGCATACACACTGCAGCATGCATCGATGCGCAAATTCGCACTGCCAGACGACACTGCAGGAGGATATGGCATGCCATGGTGACGTCGGTCCCGACTCCCCAGTGTCAAGGTGGGTATGACGGCATGATGCGGCACTGCGACGGCCGGGATAGCAAATAGGATGCCCATGATAAGCCATCGGGCCGCGTGCGCGCGTCCAAATGAAGCAGACTGCTCGCCAAGTCATGTACAGATAGGAGTTTTATGGTCTGCGCCAATCTTGGGCAAAATCTTGTTTCTTGAAGACGCCTCCAGCTTTGAGGTCGTGCCGTATACCAGTTCGATAGGTTTCTGAGTTGAGCGTGGTACGTGGTGCCTGGTGAGTAGTGGGAGAGACGGCTTCTCCTTGCATCATCGTCTGCCGTGCCAACGCTACTGCCGGAAACCCCTAACCCTTGTACATCATTCCGCTTATAGCGCTTTTCGCTCGTCTCAAAATGTATGCAAGAACGCTAGGCCGTGGCACAGCACCTTTTTTAGTCGGGCACACGACGGCCGCCGTCGAGATGGACGACTGCATCTGCTATCGTAACCGAAATGCGGGGCGACCATCGGGGTCTTGTATGTGCAGCGAAGCCGGAGCCAAGCAATTCGATAGCTGAGGTTGCCTCCATTCAGCTGTCCCTGAGATGGCGGGGCCCACGAGAGCGTCATCGTCCCCCGCCCCCCCCCCGGTCCAGCTGATGACCATCCTGAAAGAACTGGTCTGGAATTTGCGTCGGTGGCTGGCGTCCTGAGCAAACAAGCAGCGACTCACCAGCCGAAACGGGGGTTCTCAGAGATGAGCGTCATCGGGACGGGGCACCCCAAGGACAAGACTTTTTAAAGTTGCGGCTAAGCAGGCATGCATCGTTTCTTGTAACACGGGGGCGTCTTGGCATTCTGTGCGTCCATTGCAGCTTGATTGCTGTGCGGGAAAGGCTTTTTCCGTCTACAAGAGGAGCTTTTCCCCTTGCAAGAGGAAAAAGAAATCAAAGGAGAAGAAGGAGAAGAAGGAGAAGAAGCAGAAGAAGCAGAAGAAGGAAAAGAGGAGAAGAAGGAAAAGAGGAGAAAAGAAGAAGAAAAGGAAAAAAATAAAGAAAAAAAAAAAAAAAGAGAAGAGAAGGAGAAGAGGAGGAAAAAATCCAAAAAAAATCACATATGAGTAATCAAGGCTCGGTCACGCGTGCTTCCAGGAATCGTTGGCAACCATGGCTGCTTATCGGGCACGAGATGGCCAATTACCAAAGAGGATTCGGCGTCGGCTTCCTTTGGCTCGATTCTCGATTCGCATCGCTTCCCTCCTGCCTTGCCAATTATCCTGCGTTCCTGCCCAGCGGCAGGTACATCCGTATGTGTACATACATACCTACTTCTTACAATACAGGTGCTACGTGTAACACGTGTAACGTGGCTGGAGAAGGCCGTCGAAGATGATTGCCGATTGCTGATTGCTGTCGTGTGAGGAAGGCAAAGGGGCGGCGTGAGGACCCACATCTCCTTCCCTTTCCTGCGACCAGCGACCTTTGTTATTGTCAATGTGCAACAACTGGGCGAGCTTGTTGGCAATTGACGCAAAAAAAAAAAATTTAAAAATAAATTAAAAAAAAAATAATAATAATAAAATAATAATAATAAAATAAAAAAAAATCAATAAAAAAAATCAAAGACTCGCGGCGGAAGGCTTATCGGAAGGCATTTGCCTTGCACTGCATTATAACGGCCCTCCGATTGTTCTTGACGTTGGTCACCGGGCCCACTTCTGGCACACGACACACGACACACGACACACGACACACGACACCACCACAAACGGCCCTTCAACCTGGTTGAACCGGACCAGTGGGCTCTCTCGTGTTCTCGCTTTATCGGGGGCTCCAGGCTCCAGCCCAGTAGTGTAGCCCCCCGGGGTACGTACCCGGCATAACCATTCGTTAGGAGGCTATCGGGCCATCGGGCGGGACCCCGACGGAACCAATCAGCCGCTCCACCCAACCAGAGCCCGCCTAGTTTGATTTGCTGATAACGGATTTGATCTGAATGGTAGACGACGCCTGATTAGACAGCCAACTTCCTTCCATTCCATCCAGCCAATTCCACCGTGGCTCTTTCCAGCAAAGCACCCGAGTCCCCAACCTTGTCGTAGCCGCCGCATGACCCTGTCTTCGTTCACCTTTGCCTCTTCTTTCAAAAAATCTTCTCTTCTCCTGTCCTCGCCGCTTTACATACCTACATTGCGGTTGCACCCACTCGTGCTCAAGTTGGAGCGTTGTTGTCGGCTTCGTCCCTTGCTACATTGGGTGACATTGAATTTCCGCCGACACGCGACCGGCCGCCTCAACAACCTCACAAGGCGCAGCGGGATCACCTGTCTCATTCCAATCAAGCAGGCAGTCGGGCGCAGTGCGACCAGACGGTACCTCGCCCCAGTCACGATTGCCACAACCCTGGTCCTGGTGCTCGTCCTGGTCCTGATCCTGGTTGCTGGTCCTGCTGCAGGTCGTCTTTGGGTTCTGACTCTGGGCTTGACAAGACTGAAAACGTCCCCCCCCCCTGGCGTTTTGCTGCAGTGAACAAACAGAGCAAACTGCTTGTGCTGCATCCTTTCGCTGCCGCGCTTACCTGGCTGGTCCCTTTTTATCGCCGCGCCCGTCTCAAAGCATGCAGGTGTGTGCCCCGTCATTCTTGTTGTTGCCACCGTCCCGGCTCCGTGCCCGACACTATGAAATCCTTCTTCTCGAGCCATCCGACACAGCCTACCCCGTCCAGAGTCTCGCAACCCCTTTCCTATTCGCCTTGTAACCCTCGGAGCAGAAGCGCAGTGCCCACGAAAATTTCTTTTGGCAAAATCAATACGTCGGGCCTTATATCCTCGACCGGTACTCAACACACTAGCGCAATACCCGAATATGCACTGGGGTGTGGTTCGGCAGACGAAGAGGAAGACGACGACGACTACGGCTACGACGTCGACGCAGAGGACGTGATTGGGTTGACCGCAGTCGACTCTCCTCGGTCCCCGTCCACCAGCTCCTCCTCCTCCGTTAGTTCGACTTTGACTTGTTCATCAGAGTTCCATGCAGCAATGTCAATACGCGACAACAAAGCCGCTAAACGACCCGTAAAAGACGCCGTGTCTGCATCACATTCTCCCAGCAGCACAACCGCCAGCCACGGCAAACCAACGACACCCACCAGCCCAGTCGAGATTCCGAAGCCAAGTCGTCGTGACGATGCCCATTGTACCAAGAGGGGACACCCACACCGTCATTCTCGGCGACAACATAAACGTGTACATTGTCCCGACGCCATCTCACCCTCTGTTGCGGCCCTTTTGGCCATTACAGACATTCCGCGACCCCAACGAAGGCGGCGTCTCACCGAGGATAATTCCCTCCCCGACGACGTTGTAAGCAATCGACATGTCTGTGAAAAGGCGCCGAGTCTTCGGTTCAGCCGTGGGCCTTTGGATTTGCTTCTATCGCCGCCCGAGGATCTGGCAGACGATGAGCTCAGCGCCACGGAAAGCAGCATTGGTTCGTTGCTGGCAAGGACCGCATCTGCTGACTCGGTCCCTTCCTTGGGCGGAGAATCCTGTGCTTCGGAGCTTTGCTCATCCCCCGAAACGCCGGGAGGCATCATGATGTCTGCCAGACGACGCCGCAGTCCTGTGCGGAAGTCATTAGAACCTATACGCTCGCCGCCTGATGCTGCCGAAGAACACCCTCTCATCATGGTGGATGACGTTGATTTCAAGGAATTGGAGGTCCCCTGTGCCGCGGAATCGGAGGAAGGCTCTGCGTTGCGCTTTCCCCTTCTTCAACCTTTTAAGCCTCTCAGTTCGGCCTTCAAGTCCAACTTGACGGCTTCGTTGCGCGCCCTCAGAGCAGCGGCCAAGTCGTTCTCGGGCGTCAACTTGTCATGCATCCTGGCGGATGATTTTTTGACGCGATCCATATTGACGATTGATCCCAACGTCCCATACATGGACGAATGCCGCCCCCCCGTCACGGAGGAGATGCCGTCTGCCGAGCTGCGGCGCTACCTGAATCCCACGACGAGCAGCCACCTGGATCATCAGTCAACGGAACGAAGTCCTGGGGCATTTTCGGCGTCGATCCAGCTGCAAACGTACAAGGTGCAGCGTTCCAGACGGCCCCCGCCCTCGGCAGCCAAGACGACGACGCCCTACGTTCCTGAAAATACGCCGCCATCTGCCTCACCAAAGCACGGCACCTGCAGCAGCAACGGCCAGCAGAATGCAGGCAAAGCTGCGCCCCAATCCCAACTTGTTCCCGGCATGCGACAGCGAGAAATGCGGGAGAACCCCGACTTCATTCGGATTGCAGTCATGGAAATGGCGATGCGTCGCCGCGGCAAGCTTGACCAACAGAAGCCTGGCCGCGCCCGCTGGGCACTCCCTCCGCGCCGGCCGTCAGCAAAGCCGTACGAGGTTTCGTCCACCGGTGTCCCGACGAGGTGGATACCCGTGACACACTAGCAGTATGTAGACATGTATGCGATGTCGGGCATGCTGAAGGAGGATCCTCTTGCGCATCCGCCCCCAACGGTCATGATGCCTATTATGTATGTGACGCGAAAAACCGGTATCGGGGGTATATGTGTACTAAATAAGCGCGGCTTCTCTGATGTGCAAGTGAGAGCTGGTTGAATTCACTTCTTGCTTGTTTTTATTTTTTATTATTTTTTCGGGTTTCGTTTTTTCCCTTTTTTCTTGTCATGACTTGACGTGCACATGGGTTTTGGGAAGTTCCTTGACGTGGGCGGCGCCCGGTTTTCTGCATACCTACACAAGCGGTCTGGTATTTCCACCTTGCTTTTTCTTACTTTTTCTTACTTTTTTTTTTTCTTTTTTTTGCAAGTACTGGGAAATCCCTCGACAGGGTTCCTTGCGCTTTTTTTTGAAGCGAATGCGAAGCTGCGCAATAGCTCAATGGCCGATGGCTGCAAACTAGGTAGATGGATGCACCATGCAAATGCAAGATGGGCAAATATAGTCGAATTTGATGGGCGATGAGTAAAGTCATTCGACGGCGGATAATGTGTTTCTTGTCGCTGTGCCTTTTCTCTCGGCTTTGCCTTTGACGCAGCACTTTGCAGCGCGAGCAACTCGTAAGTGTTTATAAAAGACAACTCCTCCGTCGGCAGCTGCGTCGCAGCTGGCAGCACGCAAGCCTCGAGAGTCGTGACGGAAGGCGCCTTGTGACACGCACGCCTTATGCGCGCCTGATCACGTCAACGGCTTGGAGGCTGCTTCCCACTTGTTGCGCCAATCGTGTTGCGAGAGAGGGAGGCCCACCTGCACTCTGAGACTCTGAGGGTCGCTCTTGCTGCGTGCTCCTCTCCTCTCGGGGTGACGTGACGTCGGTGCATGGATTGGTACTGATGTAGATGGATGGATGGATATTTCTACCAAATACTTGCCTTGGAGTGTATTTCTGCCAAACACCTACTTGCCTTGGCGTATATTTCTGCCAAATACCCATTGATCCTGGAGTATATTTCTGCCAAATACCTACCTACCTACCTACCTACCTACCTACCTACCTACCTACTTCCTACCTACCTACTACTCACCTACCTCGGTACCAATACGCACCTACCTCGGTACCAACCCATGCCCAGCCAGGCCAGGCCAGGTCCGCTGTCTGGACGAGAGGCGCTGGTTGCCCCTTGACGATGAATTCATAGACGAGCTCTCTATTCCTGTTCCCGCGGTGGTTGACCTTGTGTTGTGATTTTGCGCATTTTTTCCAGGATCCATTGGTGCGGTGTTTTGCCAGCCCGAGGCAATACTGATATGGTGTGTCGGGCGTGTCGGGTGTGTCGGGCGCGAAAGGTGAGTACTATTTATTTAGTAGCGAGCGGAAAGAAAGGAGGAGAAGGGAAAGGAAAGAACAGAAAAGAAGAGGCAATTTTTTTGTTTTTTTAAAAAAAAATTAAATTTAAGTGGCTTATGTGTTTTCATAAGATGTTGATTCATTCCAAGTTGAAAAAAAAAATTCAAAAAAAAAATCAAGTGGCTTATGTGTTTTCATAAGATGTTGATTCATTCCAAGTTGAAAAAAAAAATTAAAATAAAATAAAATAAAATAAGTGGCTTACGTGTTTTCATAAGATGTTGATTCATTCCAAGTTGAAAAAAAAAAAATGAAAAAAAAAAAATAAGTGGCTTACGTGTTTTCATAAGATGTTGATTCATTCCAAGTTGAAAAAACTACAAAAAATTTAAAGACCAAAATCAAGGTCAAAAAAGTCACAACTAAAGTCAAAAAATAACGCCAAAAACCAGGTCAAATGCGACGGCCGCCCCAACGGCTGCCGCAACTGCGAACGTCTCCAACTCGAGTGCGTCGCCGATGATGGATCTTCGCGGAGCGCACACGGAACCCTTGACCCGTCGTCGTCCTCGCCCTCGCGCATGTCTCTGCGCAAGATTCGCACCTATCGCTCGTGTCAGAATTGTCGCCTGTCCAAGACAAAGTGTGACGGCGGGCGGCCAAAGTGCTCGACCTGCGCCGCGAAGCTGATACAGTGTGTTTATGATGGGGGGGCGGCGCCGAGGTGGACACGGGGCTTGGACAGGCGGGGGGGTCCCGCTGGCAGCTCGGTCCGGACCGCGGCGGCGGGGGGGGGTGAGGTTGAGGGTGGTGCTTCTTCGGTTCGAGAGCCGTCTTTGAAATTGGGTGTTGAGGAGGAGGAGGCCTGTGAAGGGTCAGCTTCGCTCCGTGGTGCGAGTGGGCAGCCGGTGTCGTCTGACCCGTTGGCTTGGTACGTTGCTGTGCCGTGGACGAGAGAGCCTGCTGCGTGAAGGTGTTTTGTGTCAATCTGACCTTCTGAAAAGGCTGTCTTCGTCGACGCTTCCGTCAGGCAGAAACCTGCGGCGGGTGGTTGGGCAGTATTTCGCCAATGTGCATCCTCTTCGGTGCTTTGCGTTTGTGCACAAGCCGTCGTTTATGAGGCAGTTGGATCGGGGGGTTGGTTCTGAGGATGAGTCGGCGCTTTTGCATATTATTTGCGCGCATGGGGCCAAGTACATTTGACCCCCTTTTTTTTTTCCTTCTCTTTCTCTCTTTCTCTTTCTTTCTTTTTTTTTTTTTACTATATAAAAAAAGTATTCTCTTCAAACTCTAATACGTTTATACAGATTTCTTGCGTCATCTGCCGGCGAGGCAGACTCTGGTGCTTCCCCATCCCCCTTAAACTACGCCGGAAACCAGTGGGCCAAGAAAGCCGAGCATCTGCTGCTGGCAGACCTGGGCAAGATTTCCGTACCGCGATTGATGGTATATTCGGACTCGTCAGGGTTCCACTGAACTATATACTGACATATTTCTCAGACCGCCGTCCTCGTTCACGACTTCCACTTTCGCCTCGGCGAGTACGCCCACGCCCTCATGATCAGCGGCCTAGCCGTACGCATGGCACACGCCCTCAAAATCAACACCGAGTACAACTCCGACATTCTCTGCACGCAAGAGGACCCGACGGCCCCATCTGTGGCCTCCCGAGAGAGTCGCAGGCGTCTCATGTGGGCATGCTATGTTCTGGACACCTGGGCAGGCGGCGGAGTCGACCAGCTCACTCTGCTGCGGGAAAACGACATCAAAATCCAGCTGCCGGCCAACGAGCGAAACTTTGGCCTGCGAATCTCGTCCGTCACGGAAACGCTGGGCGTCGGCCACGTCCTGCAGTTTCTGCCCCCGGCCATTGTCCCGCGCCGTCCAGCCGCCAACATGGGCATCATGGCCTACTACATCCGCATCGTGGCTCTCTGGAAACGAATCGTCCGATATGTCAACCACACGCATGCCGCAGGACCGCCTCCCTGGCAGCCAGACTCGCTCTTCGCCGCGTTGGACGCAGATCTGCACCTGTGGCGCCGGGAGCTGCCCGACTTTGTCGACTACACGGCCGAGACCATCTACGCCCGGCTCGATTCCAACCAGCTGGGGGCGCTGGTTCTCATGCACTGCACGTACCACCACAACCATCTCGAGCTGTACAAGCTCACCATGCCGGAGCTCTTTAAACTGCCGAGGCCGTCGTTTGCGTTTGCAGCAGAACATGAGGCGTTTCCGCAATCCTCGCAAGCAGACTGCTATCATCACGCGCGGCGCATTGCCGACATTTTGGCCGAAGCCGCCGAGCATGGCTCTCGGATTCTGTCTGACAGCCTGCTGCCCTTTTTCGTCCACGACAGCAGCCGCGTCATGCTGTACCATGTGGCGCGGGTGCTCGATCCGAACGGGCGGAATGCAGAAGCCGAGATGCGGGATGTGGTCGAGGCGGTGGAGAGCAACAATCGGGTGTTGGGCATCATGTCTGCGCTGTTCCCGGTTGCGCAATCACTGGTATGCATGCCGCCCCCATGTGCAGCAGTTGATGTTTTTGTGGGCTGGCACAAGACTGACTTGTTGTTTGTCACCTCTCCTAGTCGGCAACGACGGGGCGATGGCTGTCCAAGGTTCGGCAGAGGGCTGTGCGCGTCGACGACGCCGTACTCGATCATCTGAAATCGGATGACGAGGCGGACGCGCAGAGTCTAAGAGCCGTGTACGTATCATGAGCAGAGGGACTCGGCCGGAGGCGGCCCCCGGAGGCCCCCGGAGGCCCCCGGAGGGATACAGGGGGAGAAAAAAACGAGTGCTGACTTGTCACTTTGTAGGTCCCACGGCACAAGCAAGATGGAGCCGAAAACACCCGAGTTTCAACCCCCACCCCTCGCGCTCTCCACACCGGCGCGGGCGGCAGGCGGTGAGAGGGGAGCGGTCGACGGCGCAGGCCCAGCCTCGCGGAGCTCAAGCTTCAGCACGCGGAATCCCCATGCCGGCGGAGCGGCGTCATGGGATGGGACGAGCGCGGCGGCGCACCAGCTCACGGGTCTTTGCCAGCAACAAGAGGCGTCGGCCGAGTCGAGGCTGCAGCACGAGCGGCCGGTGCCGGACCCGCGTGGAAGCGTCACGGTGGTTCCTGTGCGGCCCACGTGCGGGGCGCTGGGTCTCGACGATTTGCAAGACTTTTTGTCGTGGGACATGTATGGGATCATGGAGTTGGGGGGGCCGGTGTCGACCGAGGACGTGGATGATTGTGCTGCGCAGTCGTGGACGGGGGCGATTTGAAGCTGGGCGGTGTGGCTTTGCGTCGTGTGGTGGAGGGGGGGGGGGGGGTTTGGATTTGCATGGGTTGTGCGGATCGGGTTTTGTGAGAAGAGTAGCTTTTCGATGGAAGGTGCATGGTCTTTGATGTGCGCAGAGGGAGTCGGGCCCAGACATGGTGAGGGGGGGAAGGGGAAAGGATGGCGGCCGTTGCAGATTCCGATGGGCGGGACCCGGATATGCTTGTTGCGGGTTTAGAAGCAAGTGGTGACGGAGCGTCCATGTCCATGGTACATGACGTGCTTTCTTTTTCTTTTTCCTTTTTTCTTTTTTCTTTTTTATTTTTTTTTTTCTTTTTTCCTTTTTCCTTTTCCTTTTTTTCTTTTTTCTCTTCTCTCTTCGTCGTGCATCATGCAGTCATGTGCAGCCGGGTCGAATCTTGTGCAGCATGCCCAGCATCGATCCGACGTGGCGTTCGTAGATCCGGACCCGAGGATGGAAGAATGGGGTTCTGTGATTGGGTAGCCTGTCGGGTGGACGGCGAGGGCCGGGGCCGAGAATGGACGGCTGGGGCGGGTGGATCGAATCGGCAGCGGGCGCGGTGCAGGTCCTGGGCCTCGCGTGGCTGCGGGAGTCGCACCCGGGGACGCTGCTGCGGCGGAGGCGCGCCGCCCTGGTGCGCGAGACGGGCAACACGGCGCTCCACACGGCCGAGGACACGGGGAGGGGGCCGTCGGCCGGGCGGTGGGCCGCCCCGTGCGCATGCTGGCCACGCAGCCCATGGCCGCCTGCATCGCCCTCTACATGGCGTACCTCTTCGGCACGCTCTACCTCCTGCTCGCCACCTTCCCCGACGTCTGGACCAGGGCCTCGCCGGGCTGCACTACCTCTCCCTCGCCGTGGGCTCCCTCCTCGGGGTGCTCCTCCAGCTGCGCATCGTGGATGCCGCCTACGCGGCGCTCAGCGGCAGGCGGCGGCCCCGAGTTCCGCATGCCCTCGCTCGCCATCGGCGCCCTCGCCCTCACGACCGGCCTCCTCCTCTACGGCCGGACCATCCACTTCCACGCGCACTTCCTGCTGCCCGACCTCGGCGCCCTGCTCGTCGGCGTCGGCGTCCTCTGCCGCCTCCAGGGCATGCAGATGTACATGGTGGACTGCTACCAGACGTACGCGGCCAGCGCCATGGCCGCCTGCACCATCCTCCGCAGCTTCGCCGGCTTCCGCTTCCCGCTCTTCGCGCCGGCCCTGCACGACCGGCTGGGCTACGGGTGGGGGACCACCGTGTTGGCGGGGGTGAGCGTCGCGGCGGGGTGGCTCGCGCCGGTGGTGTTTTGGGTGTACGGGCCGCGGTTGAGGGCCGCGTCGAGGTTTGCCAGTGGTTAGGTCGGCAAAAGAGGGTGATTCGAAAAAGGGACGAGAAAGAAGAGGAGAAGGGGGGAAAAGACAAAAGACGGAACAAATTCGCAGCTTATCCGCCGGAGGCGGCAGCTCGCCGCAGGCGGCCCCCGGCAGGGCCCCCGGAGGGATATTTGCAGATGCAGGACTATTTTATGCGGCTTTATATAATGCAGAGGGAGTCCGCCGGAGGCGGGAGCTCGCCGCAGGCGGCCCCCGGCAGGGCCCCCGGAGGGAAACTAGCAGAGGGGATTCATCGGGCAGGCATGGAATAGTGTTGCTAGGAGAGCCGCCAAAGGCGGGAGCTGCCATCATGGCAAGCCGACGCGAGACGAGGCAATAGAATTACGCACCCCTAGGGTCGTCGCAAGACAACAAGAGGGTGTCATCTTTCCTTGCACAAGGCTGCACTTTATTGACGTGCTCGAGGCAAAACCGGGGCCGGCAAGCAACCCATTATCAAAGCAATACAAATACAAGCAACGACATGGCCTCGGTATCAGGCCATGACAGACCACGTGCCAATATGCTACTCGCACGGCTCTGAAGACTCATCGCGTCCACTCCTCCCCAACCAGGTCCAAGCTCAAGCCAGCTCCGTCTCAATCACACTCTCGACCGAGTCGGCAGATTTCCAAATCTTGACAATGCGCAGGCCAGCCTTCTCAACCAGTCTGCGCCACTCGTCCTCATCGCGCTCCTGGGCCGACAAGCACGCCATCATGGTCACGTCCGACGTCGTCACCCGCGCCGACGGCTTGACGGCGCTGATCAGACTCTCGTGAATCAGCAAGCGCGAGTAGCCCCTTTCCATGGCCCCCGCCGTCGCCTCGAGAATGGCAACCGCCTTGTCGTCCACCCAGTCGTGGAGCACGTTGTGCATAAAGTAGGCTCGCGCGCCCTTGACAGGCTGCTCCGTGAAAAGGTCGTGGGGCTGCGGCTGGACCGCCGGCACCAGCCGCAGACCCTCCACCACCTCGGCCAAGTCTTGCAGAACGAGGCTCCCGTCGGCAACGTCTGGGTGGCGCGCATAAAACTTTTCGAGGTCGTGTCCCTTGCTGCCGCCCACGTCGACGACGAGCGCGCGCCCGGGCTTCTCCCTGCCCGCCTCGACAATCGTGGCCGTGGGATAGAGGTCGACCCAGGGCGTCAGGTTGTACCTGGAATGGCACTGCATGGCGTCGTGGAAGTCATCGGCCAGCTCGGGCTGCGACGTGACATCGTGGAAGAAGCCGTGCGGGGTTCCCTTCCAAAACTGCCAGTTGCCGTCGGCCACATCCGTGGGATTGCGGTAGGCCCTCTCACGTAAAAACGACGGCAAGCTCACAAACATGGGGTTGTTCAGGTCGCTGTAAAACTTGTTATACGTCGACGCGAGGGTCCGGTCCTGGGCCAGCGCCTTGGCCCAGGCCGTTGGCGCAAACGTGTCCTCGGCCGTTTCCGTCACAAGATTCTGTCCCGAGATTTGCCGCAACAGGCGCCGCACGAGCACGGCATCGGCGCCCACCCGCTGCGCGAGCTGGGCCGACGTCTGCGGCGTGTGGCCCTGCTCTGCCCATTTGCCAAAGATGCCCATATCGATGAGCGTCTTGGCCGACGCGTGCGTGGCCGGGTTCACCCAGTTGTGATCCCAGACAATGTCCCACGGCGACTGCACCCGCCGCAGGGCCTCAAACAGGGCATCCCTTGCTCGAATGCGCTCCGTCTCGCTGGCGAATGAGGTTGCGGATAGCCCCTGGACTGCGGCCGAGAGCTGCTCTGCGGATGCCATGGTCTACGCCCTTGTGCTGCTGCTGGTTGCTTGCGTCGTCGATGTAGTGCCTTCGGAATGGGTCCTGGACCTTTGGCGCAGGATGGAGCGAGCCAAGGAGAAAACCGCAGACGCAGACGCACAAAAGGGGACGAAGAAACGTCGAGGACAAAGCGCAAGCAGAGTGTAGACGAGATGCGACTGATGCATGAGCCGAAAGCGAAGGGAGCGGCGCGGTATTAAAGAGACTCCAAGGATGGCAGTCCGATCCAGAGACGCGCGCCGCCCGAGGATGAATCGTCGACGAGATGGCCGAGCTTCCGTGATGCAGTGGCTACCGACCATGGTCGGTCGACATGGCGCGCGGGCTTGCTTCATGTGACCTGTTTTGGGACGTCCCGGCCAGGTCTTGAAAAGATTCGCGATATGAAGCGAGTCAGAGCGTCTGTTGTTGACCGACCCGTGCAACTTACGCACAAGGTACATGGTACATGAACAGACCAGCTCCCTCCCGCTCTGAACGTATCCCGACATGGACATATCAAGTAGTCGGTACCTACCTACTGTACTACCTGCCTACGTAACCCACCCACCTTCTACCGTAAGCGAGCAACTTGCTATTGCCTGAAAGGTGGAGAGAGAGAGGAAGGCACAGGTGGAGAGAGAGGAAGGCACAGGTGGAGAGAGAGGAAGGCACAGGTGGGGAGAGAGGAAGGCACAGGTGGGGAGAGAGAGCAAGGCACAGGTGGGGAGAGAGAGGGCATTTGCTTACCGCCGGCATGAGCCGTATTCACCCCGTCTTCTCCTCGATTTCTGCTCCAATGCAGGAGTCGCAGCACTCGCAGGCGATGCGCCATATATTGGATCCCTGTCCCAGCCGTTTGGAACGAACGACGGGTCTGGTCATGCGCGAGGTGCATATGTAGGTACATGCATGTCGCACATGCAAGCCGTGCCTGCTCGCACGTGTCCCAAATGAAACCTCATCACCGGTATATGTACCGTGTGTGTACATGATTCTCTTCATAATCATAATGATAAAAGGACGGGATAAACAAGAAAGGGGAAAGGTGAAACAAGGTAAAACAAAATAAAGTGGTTCATCATGGCCCCATTCACCAGCAACCCCCCCCCCCCGACCCATGCACGGGCACTTTATCCGCTCCTCCTCCTCCTCCTCCTCCT
>AFQZ01001159.1:0-15981 GCA_000222935.2 Aciculosporium take MAFF-241224
CGGCGGCGCGCGCGCGCGCGCGCGNGNGCCCCGGAGGGGAATGCCCTTTTCTAGGAAAGGAAAAAGAAAGGAAAGGGGGAGAGAGAGAGGAATGGGGGGGAGGGGGCCATACCTTGTCAGGATGCGTCTTGGCAATCGCCTTCATGTACAGAACCTTGACCCGATTCGCCATGACCAGCTCGTGCAAGCCAACCTTTTTCCACCCGCTACCCTCCCAGAGAACCTGGTCCAGACTGGCAATCAACCCCCGCAAGTTATCCCGCTTGCCATCCCGCCAGGCCGAAACCTTGGCATCGACCTTTTCCGAGAGCGCAAACTTCTCGTCGTCCTCCCGCGCGGCCGCCTCATTCGCCCGGCGCAAGCGCGTGACGGCCTCGGAATCCCTCTGCGGCCGCGTCGCCGGCGGCCCGGCCACCGTCTTGTTTGGTGGTGGTCCTCTCGGCGCCAGCGCGTTTTGGCACCGCCTGCGACCGCCAATGGCCGTGGCGCCGCCCACGCCGGCTTCCACGCACTGCTGCCAGACTGCTCCCGCGTCGGCCCATTTCTCGCGCTGCTCCAGAGCTTCGGCTTTTCTCATGAGGGCCTTTCCAAAGAGCTCCCTCATGTCTCTGGCTTCTTGCCCGCCGTCCTCGAGCTGGACGGAGACGCTCTCGCCCTGGCCCTTTGCCAGACCAATCACTTTTAGGGCCTCGTCCGCGTCTGTAATGGCTTGCTCGACGGCTCCCGTCTTGAGAGACGTGAGGGCGCGGTTCGTGAGGAGGACAATCGTAAGGGGGTGGCCGGCGGGAAGGATGGCCAAGGCCCGGGAGTAGGATGAATGAGCGGTTGCGTAGTCGCCGCGCTTGAAGTGCGCTGTGCCCTCGAGCCGGTGCTTCGTGGACGCCTGCAAGGCCGTGGGGTCGATGGGGGGGATCTGACGCGGGGGGGTTGGTGTGGTCTTTCTGGTGCTCAGCTGAGAAGCTCGGGGTTGTTTTGTTGTTGTAAAGGGCGGTGTTTGTCCTTGTGCAGGACGATGAGGCATGGGCCTTGATGGTTTCGAGGCTCCCGTGTTGGATAGCAGATCGGGTTCATCGGCGTCCTGCGGCTTGGGTGGTTCGGATGCGGTTGGCGTTGTCTTTTTTCTACGGTTCGCGCTGACGTAGCTGGAAAAGCTGTCGTCGTCGTCTTCCTTTACTCGGCCCAACCTAGAGCGAGCATCCGACATGCTGGGCGTCACTTGTTGTTGTTGTTGCTGCTGTTGTTGCTGCTGTTGTTGTTGTTGTTGCCATCGAGGCATTGGACCGCCGTTGTGGCTTGCTGGCGATGATATACGGGACTGTTGCGGGCCATTTTTAGAACCCGCACCGACCCGACTGCTATTTCGGCTCTGGCTTGGTCGGGGCCCCGATTCGAGAGCCAGCGCTTCTTCCGTTGCCTCTGCGCGAGAGCGAGCCGTCTTCCGATGACGCCCTTCCTCCATGGCATCACGCATCCATTTTGGTTGGCTGGCATCCGCATCGTCTTGCTGAAAATCCGCCACTGCTTGCTGCATCTTCCTTTGCCCCGTCTTCCAGAGTGAGTTTGCCGTCTTGAACAGGGTACTGCCCACGGCTGCGGCCGACTTGGCCAGGTCCGTGTCTGCCGACTTTCCCGCGCTTCTCCGCTGAGGCTGCTCGTGTGCCCGGCCGGAATCAGTGGCAAAACTCTTGCCTTGGGCCTTGGCCTTGGATCTTCTGTGCGCATCATCCAGTAGCCAGTTCGCCGCCGCTTGGACGTTGTGTCCCGAGCCGCTCTCGCGGAGACCTCTGCGAGCATCCTCGGGCGAGAAGCCATAGTCGACGAGTTGCGCAACTGCCCGGTCGAGTTCCTTGTTCGCGCCACCACCTCCTGTGGGTCCTTCTTCTCGTCTTCTGTTTGACCGCACGCG
The DNA here is from genome assembly GCA_000222935.2 of Aciculosporium take MAFF-241224. Classification (NCBI taxonomy): domain Eukaryota; kingdom Fungi; phylum Ascomycota; class Sordariomycetes; order Hypocreales; family Clavicipitaceae; genus Aciculosporium; species Aciculosporium take. The sequence goes on from AFQZ01001159.1 coordinate 1,907, forward strand.
CTCCTGGTCAGACGAACTCGACGCGGCATATTCGATCGGTTTTCCAGGTTCGGCGTGTGTTTGGTGTCGTTGCCGTTGCTGTTGCTGTTTCATCCGAATTTCCTCGACAGGTTTTCCAAGGTCTCCAAGAAAGTCATCATCATCCGCGGCCGCTGTTGTTGTTGTCACAGCAGATGGCTCGTCGTTTGGCCCAGATCCACCCGGTCCGAATGGATCATCATTGTCATCAAAGCCTCCCGAACCCGGATTGGTTGTAGCGGCCGAAAGACCCGGACCTGTATTCCCAGGGCTCGGAGTCCTCCCGTCGAGACCCTTCTTCTCCTCCAAGGGGGTCAAGCGACGCGGCTCAGGCGGCGGGTAGTGGCTCGACTTGTCTACCTTTGTGTCTTTGTCAAAGGCCGCAAACAAGTCGTCGTCGTCGTCGTCGTCGTCGTTCTGCGTCCCATTCGACGTGCCAGCCGGAGCCACGATGCTGGGACTCGGGGTAAAAGCGCGCGTGGCCAGCGCGTCCCATTGCTGTGCGCTACCGAATTGTAGTTCTGCCTGTTTTCTCCTTTCCTCGTCCTTCTTCCTCTTGTCCGCCTCCAGTTGCGCTTGTTGCTCGGCGAGGGAGAGCGTCTGTTTCGCCTTTGTCTGGCCGGCAAAGCTCAGCAAGTTGCTGAAGCTATCGTGGGCGGGCTTGGCGGCGGCTTGGGCGGACAAGGAGATTGCGGCGCCCTGCGGTGTAGGTGTACAGCGCCCCGAGGCGGCCGGCGATGGAGTTGGTTGTAGAGGGGGGTATGACGGGTTTGACGTCAGGGGGATGTGTGATGACCCGGGCTGCGAACCCGTAGCCGTCGGTTTGGACCAGTCGAGGCCCGTAAGATCATCCATCGCGGGGAGGTCGTGAGGGCAATCCTATCGTCAAACATTACCCTTCAGAAGCTGCAGCTCGCTATTCAATGCATATTCGGTGGCCGCCGTAGTCAGCAACACCCTTTTCACAGCGTTCTGGTAGTGGCCTGGTTGAGCATCGCAGCTTCAGCAAGCCGGTGCCGCGTGGTTTACGGCTCCGTGAATAGGCGTCGGGTGTTTGTTCCCGAGCGGTGATGCCGAGCTCTCGTCACATGATCTCACGCCTGCATCCAGATTCCAGACGCACCGTGCTACTCGGCGCTGCAAGCTTCTGCGGAGCTACCCTGTAGAAAGTCATGACGATTTGCTTATTTGATGATTGCTCTGTAGTCAACTATCCCATGTGAATTATTAATTTTTTTTTCTTTTTTTTCTTCTTGTGTCTTTTCCATCCCGTCCGATGTGAATGTGGAACCGTGCAGTTACCGTGAAGCCGGTCCTGCCCTTACCAGAAAACTGTGATAAACCATGTACGAAGACTTTACTCGGTATCAAACCAACACACACACACACACACACACAAACAAGGCTTTCATTCCATGTGAATTATTAAACACTCAAAGATGCAAACATTCTGGCGCCGAATCTACAAATACATTCTCAACAGCGTCTCGGTGCTGCGCGTGTGGATCAACAGACCTCGTCGCACCATGACACCAGCCGACCTGGACATGTACTGCATAAAAGCGCCGACGACGCTCAGCGCAGCCGTACATTTGTACAAACACCTGCATATATCCATACCGGCAGTGGCCCAGGTCATTAAACATTAAACAGCGATGCCATCTATGATACCCCTCTTCAGCCACTGGAGCCTTAAGCCAGCCAGGCGGACCCATTTCGAAGAAACGCCATTGTTTTCGGTGCTTCCGTGTTTTTTCGTCGCGAGTGAGTGCTAGCGGCATGACATCAGGACAATTTACAACTTTGTTTGTGCCTCTGCCGCGTTAAAACGACCGGGCCCGGGGCGTGTTAGCGTGATCAGACCGGGCAGCGGCAGCGGCGCGATGAGCTCCCAAGGGGGGTGCGGCTGGCGCTGTTTTCCACGCATTGTTTGGTGTACCCTTGCTGCCTGGCAGAGACTTTGCTCTGCTGGCGCGCCCAAACATGTTCGAACACATGGCTGCGCGTCAGCCTGTGTGTGTGTGTGGCTGCTTCAATCCATGCAGGAACAACACAATGCATTCATCAGCGTCAAGGTAACACATGCGTCGTGGCGAATCGAATCGAATCGTCTGAGAACTTTTTCTTATCAGCTTTCGAAAAACGAGCAAGCCTTTTCGTACCAAATGCCGTACATGTCGCCGAGCGCCAACGTCAGTCGTGACAAGGGGGGGAGGGGGGGGGCGGCGGGCGCCGTCGGGCAAACCAAAAGAAGCAAAATAACCCTGGTTGAAAGTGGCCGATTGGCTTTGAGCAAGGCCCCCCAGCAACCCGTCAAGGTCAACGTCATTAATTGGCTGTTTTTCTGTCTCAAGGCGTCAGAGCGGTTTCAAGTCTGATTCAAGTCCGGGGATAATAACAGTGGAGTCACGCGTCTGCTAGCCCCTGATATTAAATCACTTGATTCTTTCCGTTTCAAAGCAGCCATTTCCATGTATGTACTTACTGTAAGTGGCCCTTATCCTGTTGCGTGGGAAAGCCGGTCCAATGTTGAATGTTGGCGGGCCCCCCATACTGTACAGAGGTATGCACTGTACAGCACACATACATGTACAGCATATGTATATTGTCTTGCAACATGCTGTTTCTGTCAAATCAAGGTCCAGAGTCTAGGCCGTCGTCTAGTACCACAAGTCAGCAAGGGGCCGCCAGGGGTAAGACTGCACAATTGCGTCACACAGGATAGCCGCCCTCGGGTCGCGGCCCTCAATGCTTGCTCAACAGCGGCTCTGCCAACCAGATGGCTCAAGTACTGCATGCCGAAAAGAAAACGAGCCGCAGCTTGGTGCAACAAGGGACCAGAGACGCCCCTAGTAAGCGTGAGAAGAATAAATGCTGCGCCCCGTGCCAAGTCTCTCACTCTGCGCCGTGCACCACGTCATGCGTGCTCCCCCGTTTCAATACGGGGGTCGAGGTGGAAGAGGAGGGGGTCGAGGTGGATGAGGAGGGAGCCGAGGAGAATCCAAGTCGCCCATGCAAACGCATTTTTTCGTCCGAAACTGATTGCATCCCCCCCAGCTGGGTGGCTGTTTCCAACGGCAGAGTGCGGTCGTCATTGGCGGCGCATGAAAGACGTTTGTTTTGGTGCTGGCTAATAGGGAGTTCAATCAAATTCCCGAGCCGTCTGGGCTTGGATGCCACACCCCTTGCCGCGATGTGCTTATCACCGTCTCGTTGCTGCAGTTTGGAAATCTTTCGATCCAATCAGATTGCATGGACACCCCTTGACTGTTGCCATTCCGCCTGTGCATCTCTTGTATCGTCGCCGAGTCTGTGATCCATTGGCAATGGCCATATGTAATTTGGGTGTCATATATGCCACCCAACCCAACATGAGCCATTTGTCACACGCACCACCCCAGCGAAAAAGCAGAGCTCCCCGACACGGTGTGACACCCAATCTCCATGATCCACGAGTCACGGAGAAATCACTGCAGTCTTGGCCGCGGCCGTATGTAATATGCCCCAATGGAAGGCTGGCTGGTCACCGCGTCCCACAATCCCACACTGAACCGCCCGCCAAAAATTTGGAGATTTCCACCTCGGTGTGTGTCGTCGTGAAGCGTCTTCTTTCCCACTCTTCTCACCTTTCACATTCATTTCTATCCAAGAACTCGTGTCTTCTTCCCTCCTTTTGTAGTGTGCGAGCCTACTCGGTACTTTGACATTCCTTTTCTCCTCGTTTCCGTTTACCACCTGCGCTCCTTATGATCAGCATCTTCAACACTCTCCTTTTTCTCCATTCTTTTCCCTGACAACCCCAGAACTGGAACTGCATTCCAGCTTTGACTTTGGCCAGCCGGCATTCAAGCTCATTAGGTAAGCAAATACTGATGTGACGTCTTTTCTTGTTGTACCTACCATTCCTTCCCCCGGCTCCAGCATCGAATGAACCAAACGCAAGCCGCCCTCAATCCGCGGGGATAGACACATAGAATGGAAGGGGTATGAGAACTTTCTCATCGTCTGAGCTCAAGCGAGATTTTTTTTGGGTTGTGAGTGCGGACTCGGAGCCGTCGTGTCCAAGATGCGAGAGTAAAAGAGCCGAGAGCGAGCTGGCAAACAACTATTACGGTGACTACGCCGGACAGACACGAATATGGCCGACTTGCCAGAGGTGCAGACCCGGCTCATTTTGAATTGCAAAGCGCGGCTGGAATACCAGCCGTCTACGCACTGCAATCTCGTCAAAAGGGGAGGAAAAGAAAGGCCTGACGTAGCGCCTCGGACTGGAATTCGAAGTCTCAGCACGACGCCGGGCCTGGGCACTGCGTCGCCTCCCTTCAAGAAGTTGTTGCTTGGACAAGGTCCCTGTTCAAAACGTTGTGGCGATATACTTTACATGTTTGTTTTCTTGGTCTTGTCTTTCGACTTGATCAAGACTCGAGGCTGTCAGTGACAGCGCGTCCATGTCTGGCATACCTTTGCGACATTCGGTAAGCCAGAAGACACGGTCATCTATCCATGGCAGCTTCCACGCCATGTTGTGTTTGAGGGAGCAAAGCTGTGTTAAGATCTTGGTGTCAAAAAGCCCATGTCAAAAATAGACAAGGAGTTTGACCAAGTGGTGATGGGAAGAATGAATACCTGAACCGGGTATCTGCTGTACGGCTCTTCCAAGTGCTTGGGTCTCTGCATCGCCGATCCGACAAGCCGTGTTGAAGGACTCGGATCATTCGACATTGTGTATGCTTTTTTGTCGTTGAATTTCTTTTCCTTTTGGGATCGTGTACGCACGGGGCATTTCGCAGTTAGTCAACAGCTGCCTGCAACCGACGGTCAAGTGTCAAGAGGCAAGACTTACCTCTCGCACCTGCCTCACGCAGCCCGCACCTCTGGGTCCGAGAGTTGGCATAATTGGCTACTGTCGCCCTTTCCCTCGTCTCCTTTTCCGGGCTACTATTTTCTACTGTTGATACGGTGGCGATTCTTTCACTTGCTTTTTCCTTCAGCCAAGCTCAATTGCTTTTTCAACTCGGTTCACTGACACTCGTAATTCAGACAGCCTTGCCGCGTCGTCCATTCCTTTGATATAACAACATCCTGACACCGGGACGGAACGCCTTCCGCCAATCATTGCGCCCTACCCGTACACGATGATCAAGTCTGTGGCCTTGTCTGCTGGCCTCATCGCAGGCGCTCATGCGTTCTGGCGCATGGAGTGTCCTGGCCGTGTTGGTCTCGCGCGGTTAGATCCCATCGTCAGTCCGAATGGTGCTTCTCCACACGCACACGCCGTCCACGGATCTTCTGGTATGTCATTCATTGGGTCTCATTGGCGATGAACAACATGGCCATGCTGGCTCTGTGCTGCGTATAGGCGTGCAAACGTGGTGGAATATCACGCCGTCTGCATCTCTGCTGTGTGTATCGTGGACAGCAAGCAATTTTAAAGCGGATGCGCCTAACATCGCTTGTTACTTGCAGCGTTCTCCGACAACTCTGGCTCTGCAGAGCTCATGAATGGCGATTGTACGTCATGCCGAGTAACGCAGGACAAATCTGCCTACTGGCACCCGGCACTTTACTTTGAAGATGCCAGTACGGGTAAAGTCGAGCTTGTCCCTCAAGTCGGCGGCATGTTAGCGTAAGCACAGTTTACCCCTGGCCGTTTGCCAGCTGTCCGCTAGACGAACTCTGCTGAACCTTTTGACAAGGTACTACCTTCTCTACGGCAAAAACATTACGGCCTTTCCCAAGGGCTTTAAGATGATCGCCGGAAACAATGATCGACGCTCATACACTGTCGGTGACCCAAGCCAGCCCGATCCGCCCAAGTCGAACTGGGCTTCTCTAGGCCAGACTTCTCAAAAAGCTTTGGAGGAGCGTACTGTGGGATTTAACTGCTTGAACTATGCCAAGGCTCCGGAAGGCACCTTGTATCGCCATAAGCTTCCGGATAAGTCCTATCTTGACCAGCACTGTGCGGACGGCCTGCGATTGGAACTCATGTTCGCATCTTGCTGGAATGGCAGGGACCTCGACAGCAAAAACCACAAAGACCATGTGGCCTATCCTGATCTGGTCATGACTGGCGGATGCCCCGAGAGTCACCCCGTACGCTTGCCAAGCCTGCTGTACGAGGTCATTTGGAATACCGCCGCCTTCAACAAGCGCAACGGCCGCTTCGTCCTTTCCAACGGCGACGTTACTGGTGAGTTAAACGAGCCTAGAAGAGGAAGAGGAAGAGGAAGAGGAAGAGGAAGGGGAAGGGGAATGAGATAACAAAGCCTCGTTTTCTCCATGGAATTGACGTACTAACATGCTTGTTTAGGTTTCGGATATCACGGTGATTTTGTCACTGGCTGGGAACCGGAATTCCTCCAGAAGGCCATTGACACCTGCACCAACGATTCTGGTCGTATCCAAGATTGCCCTCTGTTCAATGTCGTTGATGAAGCAGAGGCCAAATCGTGCAAGATGAAGAAGTCGATGCTCCAGGCCTTGTTCAGCGAGAACGTCCTTGGCCCAATGCAGAAGCTGCCGGGTGGTATCAGCGTTGGTGCTGAGCCAGCTGCCCACGGCCCAACCGACAAGAAGCCAGTTCCGCCGCCTCCCGACAATGTCGCGCCGTCGGCAGCGCTTCCTTATCGTCCTGGCGAGAAGCCGGCTGACCCAGCTTCTCCGTTGCCAGGACAGGCTTTCAAGGAGGTCAAGGCTTTCTCACCAGCTCCGGCTAAGCCGCCGGTCGTTGCTCAAGCCTTGAACGCGCAACAAGCCGCAGTGCCACCCGCACCTCCAGCCGCACCTCCAGCCGTAGCTCCGGCCGTAGCTCCGGCGGCAGCTCCAGCACCTGCGCCTGTTGCTCAGGAGAAGAGCAGCCCCGACACTCAGCCCACCAATAACGATAACGTGGTGACGAGGGTGATAGTGGAAGAGCAATTTGTGACAGTTTATGACGAGAACTGCGACTGTGATACCCCTGGTGCGGGTTCACCATCTGTTAAACATAGACACCGGCGCCACGCTGGCCGCCACGTCCATGGCCGCCACGTTCATGGACACGACAAGATTTGACGAGTGAATGGCAGCGAGAGAAAGCAAAGCTTCCAGAAATTACGTTGCTGATTTGAATTCTTGTGACTTTTTTTTCTTATTTTCTTCCACTTTTTTTTTTTTTTTTTCAATTTCTCTTGGAAGGGAGAAAACATTGTTGCCATCTCGGCGGGTTCCGGAGATAGTATTCAAGTGGCATGGTTGTTAGCATATTTGGCTTCTCTTTTGCCCTTTCTTGTCATTTCATAGAGCAGAGATGCTACAAGGTTTCTTCTTTGGTACCTATAGGGAGGTTTTTTTTTAAAAAAATACAGCAACGTGCCTATTGATCGCTCATGCATGCCCGGCGGATAAAGCACGGTTGCACTACGGCTGAGCTGCCTGGCCGCCTTTCACCGCTCAAGTACGTACTTACAGAGCCCGTGACCACAGATGGCAAAATTCCGTGCCGCCAAACCAACGTGATGCGTGCTCATGAATGCATTGAGAGCGTGGGCTCGAGTTGACTTGCATGGCGTTCTTTTTATCGTATTCTTCCTTTCTTAACTCCCCAATCGCTACGCGGCCATGATGTTTTCTTCTCCTTGTACCTGGGTTCCTCTGTTGGACCCAGTCGCTCCCAGTCGTGGTGCGGTACGCAACGTTGATGGAATGAAGTGACATTAGCAACGCATTCCATCGATATATCGCGGTGAGACGATGCGCCCAAGCCGATATGGCTAGTATGGGCCATTGTTTACGAATGCCCTTTGATTTTGTCGCCTCTCCAAAATGACGAGCTGTCCCACGTGCGCGTGTTGTGCAGATTCTCTTCCCCCCATTTCTCATCGACATCAACCGGACGGGCGCTTGCACGACGAACGAACTTGACGACCAGAGGGGCATCAGCTCCAGCGATACAGGGAGACGAGGCGGAGATTATTGTTCTTATTATTTATTTACTACTACTCTCCCTTGTTTTCATCTATATATTTATTTTTTCCTGGAATAATTCTTCTGCCGATGTGTCCGGGTCGTCGTGTACAGCAGTAACGGGCTCAGCATGGAAGCAGAACGACTGGGAAACGTCAGGCGAGATGCAGAAACGGGGGTGCTGAGCCTGGGCGCTTTGATTGCCATTGCGCTCTGTGGGGGGATGCTCATGTTCACGGTCGTTGGACTGATTATGGCGCGGATTATCAAGGAGCGACAGAAGAAGTCGTCGGCGAGGGTGTACGCCATGTCGGACAAGCGTTTGCATACTCGTCTGACCAAGAGGCCGATGATGATGGCGGAACCGGCCATGAGTGGCATCTCGAGTCGGTTCTCGAGCCGGTTCTCGCTTACGCTGCCGCCTATTGTGCCGCTGCCGCCGATGCCGTCGTATAGCAACTTTAACTTCTTCTGGTCGCCGAGTAAGAGGAGGCGGAGGAGGGGGGAAGGGGGGCAGGAGGACCGGGGCAGCTGCGTGAGCGAGGATGATTTCTGCGGGATGCGGTTGAATGGGGAGGGGAAGGCTGCTTGGCTCGTTAGCAACAGCTGGTTGGGACAGGGACAGCCGGAACCGGATCTGGGGGATGCGGAGCGAGGGGGTGGTGAGCATGAGAGGGTGGCGAGGCCGGCGCCTTTGTGGAGCGCGCAGCAGGGGCGGGAGCCGTATTATGAGGAGTATCGGAAGAGGCAGCAGCAGTTGTATGAGAATCCGTATCGTGGTCCTCAGCGGCAGCAACAGCAGCAACAGCAGCAACAGCAGCAACAGAAGCAACAGAAGCAGCAGCAGTCAACAACGCATCAGCTTCAACAAGAGCTTCGCGTGTCGAAGCGACGGGATGGAAGCAACATGCAGAGTAGTCCGGCAACGCCAAACGTCGTCGCATCTCAGGATGATGTGCCTCGAGGGCGGCAGTCGGCTGTGCGGATCCCCGCCCAGGCGCATGCTCCTCGACCGTCCATGACCATGACAGACCTGGGCCTGCGGGACATTCTGCGGTCAACAGACCAGCGGCTCCGCGAGGGAACCAGTCGGTCGCCCGTCAAGAAGACGCCTCGGGGCTCACCGACCCATGGAGCGGCCATGGCCCTCGCCAAGACGTCGCCTAGCCGGCGGTCGAGCTCAGCTCGTGGCACGACGAGGCAGAGCGGAGAAACGCCCAGTCCTCAGAAGAGCGGAATCAGTGCATCCTCGACGGCGACGCTGGATTCACCGACGTCCATCGGCAGTGCCGCCCACAGTCTCATCATCGAAGCCACGCATCGGCTGCAAGTGTCGGGGGGTGTGACGACCACGAGTCGACTTGGCGGACTAGAATGTGAACCACGGGATCATAATGAGGTGCTGCCGCCGAGCGGTCCGGGCCTGGAAAGCGCTTTTTATACGCATTCTCTCCGGCTGGATCGAAGCCTGCAACCGAGCCCGCATGGGAGGTCGGACAAGGGAAGCCCCGAGAGGAGAGTTTCGGTCGACAGCGACCATTCCAGCTCATTGTCGACGCTGTATAGCGTTGGTGAGCCGGATAGGGAGGAGGAGGGGATTCAGAGACGGTACCGCCTCCAGCAGGAGGAGCATCAACGATTGGATCTGGAGATGCGCCTGCGGACTGCTGTCCAGGGTGATGGCGATGATGATCCCTTTGTTGAGACGAGACCTGCTCCTGCTCCGTCGTACATGCATGGCCTCAACAGGGTTCAACTTGGAGGGCCTCGTCCTCTGAGTCTGAGGAGCCCCAAGGGCACGAGCCCGCGTCATCAGGCCACGGCCAAGGACACGTCTCCGATGGTGGCGCCACCCCTGCCGCCGCCGAGTCCGGCCACGCCAACAAAGGACGGTGTCGGTGTCGGTGTCGAAGAGGACGAGGCCAAGGACATGACGCAGAGCGCGTCCGAGTCCAGCTTCACCTCGGCATCGGTCCACAGCCAAGACTCGGAGGCCACGACGCTGCCCGCCTGCGAGACACCAAAGCCCCACTGCGTCGCGGACTTGGAGCATCGCGCTCCCCCATTGTCGCCCACGCCAAGTCTGACCCCGGCGCCTCTCGCGCGGATCAAGGAAAGACAAAAGTCCGTCGACCTGTCGTTGTCGCCGTCGAGGGAAGGAGAGTTGCTCTCCATGCTGCTGTTCTGCCGCGGAGGAGCCAACAAGCGGGCTCTTCCGCAGCTGCCCCGGGGACCCGCCAGCACGGCTCCCGACGGCTCCGTCGCCGGCAAGCGGGCGCCCTCTCCACGACCGCCGTCTCCTGGCAGCACAGTCATTGACGTACTGCCGGACAAACAGGCTCGGATTCATAATCCACCCTCGTATGACTCGACCGCCAGCACGGCCGCCAGCCCACACGGCTCCCCTGTGCGGCGCGGCGGTGCCCACGAGGCCGTCCCCGCGCTGAGCACAACAATCGGCGAGCTGCGACGGATGAACAGCATCGTGTCCTCGTATAGCACGGCGTCAATGACCTCGACGCTCGTTGCCGACACGGAGACCGAGGCCGACGCCAACACGTTGTCAGGTTCATCTTTATCCACCACGGGGGGCAGCAACCCGCGGGGTGGCAGTCCCGGTCCGGCGGCCGCCATCAGCACCAGGCACTATCTCAACATGGGGAGGGGCAGGGGCGCTGCCACGACGACGACGCAGAAGCACAGGTCGCTCGTGAAGCTGGGCAAGACGACGACGACAACGCCCGCCAGCAGCCTTGCACGCAGCAAGAGGCGCCGGAGTGATGGGCCGCTCAGGTCTGTGTCGTCTCACGGCCAGGAGCCGGGCAAGGAAAACGAGGGCCACGGCGTGACGCCCAAACAGAGCGGTGGCGAGTCTGAGAAGAAGTCACAGGATGAAACTGCGCGCTTAAAGGAAGTCCGACAGGGTTTCTCGACGCGGTCCTCTCCCCGGGACGGATCCGCATCCGCGTCCCGGACGAAGACCAGAGCGTCGCCCGCTGGTGCTCTGCAGGGTGCCGTCGCGGCGCTGCGGGCGCAGGAGAGGGGTCGGATGGCGGATAGGGGTAGCGTGGGGAGCCTGGGGCTGTACGATAGCGAGGGGTTTTTACGGGACTCGCCGGAGAGGGAGGAGAGGGGTGGGTGGGGGAGGGCGCTGAGGATGTGAGTGCTGGTGTTTCTGTACGTTGCGCGTTGCGTTGGGTAAGCAGGTGGCTGTTGGGAGGGGAGCGGAAGTGGGTTTGGAAGTGTCTCGTGTCTAGTATGGCGATGAATGTGTTTGTGTCATGGGGCCGGTCTTGTGACGAGAGGAGAGAAGGACGGGGTGGATGAGAGGTGCCGAGCTGGAGCTGAACGGGACGGGAGTGCCTTGTTTTTGGGGGGTGCAAGGAGAGCACTTTTTTTTGGTGGTGCCGTTGCGTGTTGTGATGGGGGAAACATGCAGACTCTATACATTGTGTTTTTTAAAACAATACTACCCTGGTGTGAGCTCCCTTATGCCCAGCGGGCTGCTCCTGGTCTGCTGGGATGGTTGGTGTTGAATACACATGCACATATACCTATACATATATGCTTACACACACACACACACACACACACACACACACACACATACGTATATATATATACAAAACCAACCACCACATGGACATCTCATCTTATGCTCACGCGTCTCCTCCTTTTTACAACCATCACGTTGCTCCCGGCCCTGCTGGATGGCATCCATACATACACACACACACACACACATACATCCACGCAAACCACCACATCGACACCTCAACACCACCCCCTCCTTGATACCCCCATCTCGCCCACAAGGCCCCCCGAATTCGGAAACAAACACGTCTCCCCCCGCTTCCGCCTCCGGAGAGGCCCGTCGCGGAAGCCCCAGGGCACGTGAAGAGGAGAAGGCCGGCGTTCATGGCCGGAAAGGAAGAGGCCGGGCAGAAGACAGAGGATGCTCGTCAGGACGGGGTGCGGGCGAGCGACGCGCCCCCGGACGATGGCCCGAACCCGAATGCAGCGACCCTCTCCGGATCGCCCCCCAAAAAGGCGAACCCGTTCGGGGGCCAGGCGCTGGTCTCGCGGGCCTGCATGTCCAGACCCTCCCCTCCCCTCCGGAGGGCATCGGGTTGCGCAAATCCAAAGGCTGGTGGCAAGCCAGACGGTGCTGCTTCTCTTTTCCATCCCTGCGACTTTCTGCCCGCGCGCCTCCTTCCTCCTCCTTGTAGGTTTTTTTTTTAAAAAACAAAAGAAAAGAATCAGTCGAGTGAGTACGGTGCACTTTCGGCTCCAGATGGACAGTCGGAAGCGTCTCGAACGGCGCATCTCCTCTTGGCACGGCAGACCATGCTGCTGCTTCAAATCCACGCCCGCAGTAAGCCGCGTCTACCCCCCCCCCCCCCCCCGTCGACAAGGTTTTGATCGCTTCTCTCCCAGCAGCATGAATACATGTAGGGAAACACCCCCGGAGGGATAGCCAGGAACGGAGGACCATGTGATGCATGCCTCGCTACGTTGTAAAAAAGCCGCATGATCCCGCCTCGCGGATATCCCTCCGGGGGCCCTGCCGGGGGCCGCCGGCGGACGTTTCCCGTGCTATAGTAGAAAGAAGCCGCATAGATTATCCCATACTCGGAATATCCCTCCGGGGGCCCTGCCGGGGGCCGCCTGCGGCGAGCTCCCGCCTTCGGCGGACACACACACGCGCGCACAAGGAAAAGGGGCTGCCGAGGAAGACTTGTATGCCGTTGCGGTGCGCGCCCCGCGGTACGTGACCTGGTGGATGGGGTCGTGGACGAGGGGCGGCGTGGCGGCGGCGGCGGCTGTCAGGGCGGGAGACCAGGCGACGAGGAGGAGGAGCAGGCGGCGCATTTTGTCATGATTCGAGACTGATTCGGGCATGGGGTCGCGATGCAGACAGGGCAGAGCAGTCGGAGGGTGCAAAGGAGAGAAATGGTTGGGTGAAGAAGAGGAGGGCCGGGGATGGAATGAAGAAATGAGAAATCCAGCAGGCTGATTACAAGTCGGAGCTGGCATTGATGTCATTCATGCACGCGTTTGGATGCTTTTTTTTCTGTATTGTTTGTCTCATCGGCACCCGACAACGAGATTCGGCCCATCGGAAAATGAAGTGCGTCCGACGGGGCGGACGAGACAGGGTTTGCTGCCGACCTTGACGGCGTGTCGGACGAGAGGCGCCACGCGAAGCGAAAGGATGAGAAAAACTTGGTCGGAATGCGCCCATGACGCCCGTCTTTTGCTCACCAAGAATCCATACAAAAATCGGGGCGCCAGTTTCTCACTCGGTCAAGGCTGCTGCAAACTCTTCAGCTTGTGTATCTGAAGGCCTACTCGACGCGCCATCTCTTGCTCTCCGAGTCCTCCGCACCGTTCACACCACCCCCGTCCACCTCATCCCGTAGTCTTGTCCTCCCCGCTCCACCGCCAAGCTCTTCTGCTTCCGCCTCGCCGGGCCCTGCGTCGCCATCACCCCCGACATAATTGCCCTCGTCGTCGAAATACTGGTACACGTTGTCGGCCGTGATCCACCCTCGGCTCCCCGGCATGGGCGGCGGCAGACCTCCGTCTGTGGCACCGCGCAAAACACCCGCAAGTCCTTGTAGGGCCTCGCCTTTGCCCTCGGCAGCAGCAGCGCCCTCGAAGACGATGCCATCGCAGTCGCCCTCTTGCTCGTCATCATCGTTGGCGGGGTCGGGATGCAGGTTGGAGCAGTTGGCAATGGCGTCGTATAGCTTCTGCGCATCCGCCGCGTCGGCCGGCGAGATGGTCAGCTCCACCGTGTTGAAATCGTCGTCTTGGGCGCCGCCGTCGGAGAATTCGAGCTGCATCCATATGGAGGGGGTGCTCGCGCTGCCGTCTCCTTGGGCGGGGAGCTGCTTGACGGCGTGGATGGAAATGGACGGGTAGGGTATCGAGACGCCGGAGTTGGTCTCGGGGCTGAATAGGGTGAAACTCCTGTGGGGTTCGGGTCTGGTTAGCATTTTGTGCTTTTTATCTTGTTTCTTTCCGGCTTCCTCTTCTTCTTCTTCTTCTTCTTCTTCTTCTTCTTCTTCTTCTTCTTCTTCTTCTTCTTCTTCTTCTTCTTTCTT
>AFQZ01001158.1:0-16016 GCA_000222935.2 Aciculosporium take MAFF-241224
CAAGTGTCAGAATCGCTCATATAGATAATGGAAGGGATACGCTGCATTAACCAGGAATTATAGGTTGCACACAGAATGCACGCACCCTAATTGGCTGGATCACAGGTCATGTGACCTGGGGCCGTACCGTGGCCATAACACCACACCTCCGCATCGTAGCCTGCTTCTTCCCCTCTTTTAGAGACATAGATGAATTGATTATTAAACCCCCCCCCACGGTTGTGCTGCAGCATACCTGTAACCTGAGCGTTCCCAACATTTACCATATTTAATCCATTTTCCTTTTTAATATTCTTCCTTATATCCTCAATTATAATATGGTTTATTAATTATATTAGGAATCCCTTAATAATTACACTAAACATCTTCCTATTTACTTCCGCCTTAAGTCCAAAGGTAACTCCTACCTAGGCCGTGTTTTCCTTTTATTTCCTCCCTACTTTTATAAATATAATAACTATATCTCTACTCTGCAATTAGTATGCTACTACTACCTCCTCTATACTAATAGTATTGTTTACTGCCTTTATAATCTCTCCTAGTAATTTATTCCTAACTACCTTACTAATAGTACTTCCCTTTACTAGTGCTTCCTAGTAATAGCAGGCTAGTATTGCCATACCCTCTATTTAGGCTAAAGGTATTATTATATTCTGCCCTATAACTCCATAAGCTATAATATTTACCTAAGTCCCCCTAACTGCTAATCTAGTCCTAGAAATAGCCTTTATTACCTCCTTAACTGCCTTTTTAACTATGGTTTCTACTTTACTATTAACTGCTTTTATAATTAAGGCCTGTAGGCCTCCTGTATTAGTTCTTGCTTAGGCTATCTCCCCTTCTATATCTATAATAATTTATATAAAAGTTCTAATAAAAGCTTATACTTTTATTATTTTTACCTTTAGAATAACTTTTATTATTAATTCCTTTAGTAATTTTATTTTATTCTTTAGTTTTTCCTATATTATTATTACTTTAGGATTTTCTCCTTAATATTATATTTCTTTCTAGGTAGTGCCTTATCCTTTATTAGTTATGGATCTATATAAAAATTCATTAATTATTATACCCCTTATGCTGCTTACTTCCCTTATATAATACGCTATTACTAGGAGGGGTAATTAATAATAAGGAATTTAATTCTGTGCTTCTTTTTTGTTTTAGGCGTAATACTGCGTCGTATCCGCGGTGTTGTCGACTGTTTACTTAAGTGAAAAGTAAAGTGAAATTATGCTTAAAGGATATACCTTTTATTAAAAACAAGTTTAGAGTGTAAATTACTAACGTTAATCCGGAAGCGGCCACTAAGTTACAGGATCTAACTAATAAGTATAACATTTACTATAATAAAGGAGTGGTACTAATACTAAAAGAAGATAAGATAAGAGTTAACTTTATTAATAGCTGGCAGAACTAGGTTAAGCTAGCAAGGAAGTACCCTCTTAGGTATAAAAACTAGGAGAAATTTGCTAAAGTCTATAATGCCATATACCTAGTAGGCAGGATGTTCTAGTTAATAAAGCTAGTACTAGTGGCCTGCCCTAGTTTTATAGTTTAGAGAAATATAAAGAAGACAAAGAAAGGTTAAGTTATTATAAATGCCAGACCCCTTAATAATATTACCGTACTAGATGTATATCTATTACTAGACTAAGGCAATATTATACAGAATACTTGCAGTAAAGAGTGAAAATTGATTTTTAACGCAATAGGGTTTTTCCACTAGCTTTTAGTACAAGAGGAATACTAAAATTATATAGTAGTAATCTCTAAAAGAGGGCTAAAAGCGTTGCGAGTTGCGTTAATGGGGTATAAGAATTCACTGGCCTTTATATAACAATTTATGGATTGCATTTTCTAACTATACTGAAGTTTTATTTGTATTTATATTAATAATATTATTATCTTTTCTTATACCCTTAAGGATTATCTTAAACACCTTAAAATAGTCTTAAAAGTCCTGGAGGAAAATAAGGTATATATTGCAGTAACTAAGTCTTTTATTGGATATTATTTAATCTAACTTCTTAGATTTATAGTTAATGCTAACGGAATTGTTAACACGAATAACAGGATTAAGTCGTTCCAGCAAATGGAAATTCCTTATAACTTGTTAACCTTAGAAACCTTTATTGGTATGGCAGGATTCCTAAGAGCAGGAATCCCTTGGTTTGAACCTCTCGCGCGAGTTATAGCCACAGTCAATCGTCAGCAGCATTATCGCAATACAACTATAATACCCCGGACGAGAGAATTACTCACAATATGGCAACTCTCAGAAGCATATAACTAGAGGTTGCTAGTAATATAGTTACTCTCTAATAAGCCACTTATAGCTATAATAACATAAGTAGATAGAAACGTTCCGCAACCTACATCTCTGTTAATAGCTTATAGCGTAAATTTATAAGGCTTATATAGATAAGGACTTTAAGAAGTAAACATCCAGGTATAACTAAAACGGATTTAACTATAGTTAACAGGTTTATACTACTTAGTTTAAATTTCCTTTTATTATAGTTTATTTTGCTTAGACTAAGATGTTTATTTATCTTTAAATTTTATAAGTGGTTATTATTAGATTATTTACTGCCATTTAAGCAATGTTTCTAGCAGATTAAATATAACCAGACTAATATAGGGTGGATATATTACAGATTAAATTACTTTCTTTTATAGATAATAGTTTTTCTTTATATATATTAACACTAGCTTAAATAGATCCGGAGGATAACTAGGACGGTTATCTTTAAGGGAGGAGCACTTATTATAGAATAATCCGTAAGGTTGGATCCCTACTTATATAGGACGGATTTTTTATACAGCTAGTAAGACTTAGAAATAATAACAACTAATACAGAATACACTTAACTATATGACTTAATAGTAGTATATACAGGTGCGTTTAATGACCCCTTTATAATAACGTTGATAACAGCTTTACAGTTGCTTCTAACCGACTACGTAACGATACCACCACGTAACAATTAAGCTATATAAAGTAAAGGTATATAATATTTATTCCCTAGCTTATAAAAGGGAGTAGTAAACGCCTTTATAATACTTTACTAATACCTAAGTAAAAAGCTAGAGTGTATTTATAAGGGACTTTAACTAATATTACCCCTTATAAAATAGATTTAGCTAAACCTTTTAAGGATATAATAAGATATTAGAATTTATAATAAGGTAGTAACTCGGCCTAGCTATGCTGTTTAAGGAAGTAATAAGGAAAGAATATAATAGTAAGGATAGTATTATTAACTATATATAGACTACTTATAATATTAGTATTAAATTTATTAGGCTAGTAGAAATCGCCAGATCTAACTATATATCTTAGCTTATTAGTATTAGAATAAGTAAGAAATTAAGCAATAGTCTAGGGTTAGTTTAGGGTTAAAGGATAGTAAATAAGAACCTTATTATAGTAAAGGCTTTAAACAGACTTAAAAAGAAGGGGTTAGAGCTCCTGCTATATAACTAATAGGAAATTAATAACTATATATAATAGCTTACTTAATAGCTTATAGAGATAGCTAATATAATAGTACTTAAATAACCTTAAGAGTGTAATAAACTATAGCCTTAGTAGAATAAAAGGGTAAAGGATATAATAATAAAGGTAAGATATGCTAATAGGTAGTAATAGTAATAATAAATATAGGAATTATAGCAGGCCTTAATAAAAGTAATAGAAAAACAGAATTATATTATCTTAAAGGAGAAGAGAAGTAGTTAGTAACAGGCAGTTAGTAAGTTATTTAGGTCTAAAGAGAGCCTTTAGACCTTAAAGCACTAGGCCTAGCTATAGAGTGGACTTCCTCCTAAGATATAACAGGTTTTACTACTAACTTAGCTAGGAAATAATAATAGGGAGGAGATAATAAAAGTTATATATAAGGGTAAGGTAAAGGTATTTATAAAGAGGTTTTTTTCTTTATCTATAGCTAGGGCTCTAGGTCTAGAGATAAAGGTAAAGATAAGATACTATAGTAATAATTAAGTAGTTCCTGTGTTTATAGAGAAGGAAATTAGAGAAGTTATAAAGAATATAATAAGTTAAAAAGCCCTAAGGCTGGATAAGCTACTAATAGGTTTTCTTAAGCTATATAAAGCAGCCTTAATATTATATTTAATATGCCTTATAAATACATACTATAGTTTAGGATACTATCCGGCCTCCTTTTAGTAAGTAAAGGTAGTAGTTTTATATAAACCTAGGAAAACCCCTAAGGAGTTAGGTAGACTAGGGGGGTAAAGGCTAATATTACTATTAAATATACTAGGAAAAGTAATTAAGGGAGCTATTATAAGGAGGATTATTACTATAGTAAAGAAAGGCTATATACTACTAAATATATAAATAGGTAACAGGGCTAGTAGGTTAATAAAGGTAGCACTAAGTATACTAAAAAAGGTTATAAAAATAGCATAGCATTACTAGGGAATAGTATTATTACTATAGCTAGATATTACTAAGGTATTTAATACTATTAGCTATAAATAACTAATTTATACTATAAAGGAGTTAGAACTGCTAAGGTAAATAGCTAGATAGGCACAGGGCTTTATATTAAAAAGAAAAGTATAATTAGCGTTTAATAGGCATATTACTAAGGAAATCTAAGTTATTACAGGGGTTTTGTAAGGGTTACTAGTATTTCCTATTCTCTTTCTACTTTATATTATACTACTATATTAAAGACTAGTAATAGCGGAATTAATATTAATATTAGGGTTCTTAAATAATATAAATATTATAGTATATAAAAAAACAGTAAAAAAGACTAAAGTATAACTAAAAAAAGCCTAAAGAATATATAAGAAATAGTTAAAGGAATATAAGCTAAGGTTTAACTTAAAAAAGAGCAAGCTAATATACTTTATAAGGAAGAAGCAGGTAATTATAATAATAATCTAACTTAAAAGAATAATAATATAACTGATATAATTAGCGCGATTTCTAGGGGTTTAGATTTACTAGAAGCTTTATTAGTTAACTTATATAAAGAAGGTAAATCCTAAATTATTATAGCAGAAGTCAGCACTTATAGCACTAGCTGTATTTACATAAAAATGCTAACTAAAGTATATAAGATCCCTTTATATATAGGTAATGTTGGAATCGCTCGTCTTAAGGATGAAAGGGATACACAATAGTAACCGGGAATTATGGGTTATATGCATGATACACGTGCCCTAATTAGCTGGATTACTATGTTATGTGACCTAGGGCAGTACTATAGCCACAATACCACACTTCTGTATCGTCCCCCTTTTTTCCCTTTAGATAATTATAAGAATTATAATAGAAATCAGACCTTTGTTACCCCCCCCGCGTTACTGCTGCAGCATATCGCACCCTGTGAAACCATTACTAATTAGTGGTTATTATAACCACAGATTGGCTAGAAATTAACAGAAGAGACAAACTTTTAATATAATGCACTTATTCACTTAATTGCACAGAATCCGTTGTTTGTGCTACTTAAAAGCAACTTTTTCTATTATTATTAGCTTTTACTACTTATCTACAATTATTAAGAAGTTTCTTTGTAGAATTTACCCCTTATTATTAATTTACTACTAGTCTATAATGAAAAAAATCAGTTCTTCCCTAAAGTATAAGTAATATATAGGAATTAAATCCTCCGAGACCAACACCGCGGACACGACGCGGCATTACGCCTAAAACGAAAAAGAAGCACAGAATCGGATTCCTTATCGTTAAATACCCCCCTAGCGATGGCGCATTACGCAAGGGGAGTAAGCGGCGCAAGGGGTGCAATAATTAACGAATTTTTGCATAGATCCACAACTAACAAAGGACAAGGCACTACCTAGGAAGAAATATAATATTAAGGAGAGAATCCTAGAGTAATAGCAGTACAGAAAAAACTAAAGAATAAAATAAAATCACTAAAGGAGTTAATAATAAAAGTTATCCTAAAGGCAGAAATAACAGAAGTATAGGCTTCTATCAGGACCTTTACGCAAGTTGCTATAAATATAAGAAGGGAGATAGCCTAAGTAAAGACTAGCACAGGAGATCTACAGGCATTAATTATAGAAGCGGTTAACAGTAAAGTAGAAACCATGGTTAAGAAGGCAGTTAAGGAGGCGATAAAGGCCGTCCCTAGGACTAGATTGACGGTTAGGGGGACTTAGGCAATTATTGCAGCTCACAGAGTCACGGGGCAGAATATAACAATACCTTTAGCCTAAACAGAGGGTATAGCGATACCGGCCCGCCATCACCAGGAAGCAATAGTAAAGGGAAATACCATTAGCAAGGCAGTTAGGAACAGATTGCTAGGAGAGATTATAAAGGCAGTAAACAGCGCTATTAGCGTAGAGGAGGTAATAGCAGCATGCAGACTGCAGAGTGGAGACACAGTTATTACGTTTACTAAGGCAGGGAGGAAATAAAAGGAAAACACAGCCTAGGTAAGAGTTGCCTTTGGACCTACAGCAGAAGTAAACAGGAAGATATTCAGTATAATTATTAAGGGATTCCCAACACGATTAACAAACCACGTTGCGATTAAGGATATAAGGAAAAACATTAAAAAGGAGAATAGTCTAAACATAGCAAAGATAACAGTGCAGAAGCCAAAGGGAACAGCAATAAGGGCACCACTAGTGGTTAGCGTTAAGGGCACCAAGGCAGTAAACCGCCTATGCTATAGGGGAATAGTATACCAAGCAGAGATTTTCGACGCCAAGCTATACAACAAGATGGTCCACCTAAAGCAATATTATAATTACTATAAGATTAGACACATTGCCAGGTACTGCAAGGAGAAAGCAAGATACAGCAGGTATGCTGCTAGAAAACACCCTAAGGAAGAGAGGACTTGCCCGATGTTAACAGGTAAGGTACGGGAGAGATGCCTAAATTACACAGGGGCATATCCAGCATGGTCTCGGCTATGCTCAGTGAGCAATAATAGGTGGCAACAGGCCCGGGAGGCTTACGCTATAAGGCCGCTGTTCTTCCGCGACCATCGGTTAAAGGCCGTGACAGCTACTACAGGCAAGGGTTATTATAGAGAAGAGACCAGGGGATTAATAGAAAGGCAGCTAAGAGGAAGGAGCATATAACTAAGGGGCCTTTCTATGAGATAAATATACAAACTACAATCAGGACGGCAGAGACTGGCAGAGGAAGGCATAATACTAGCCTTCCTACAACCGACAAGAGAGCAGAACAATACCGGAGCCAGCCTAACCAGGGTGCTCTGAAGCACATAATAGAGTACATAATTAAGGTTATATACTGGAATATATAGAAGAAAAGCAATCTAGTACATCTGGCATTAGGGCATAACGTTAGCCCTAAGGTGATAGCTATCCAGGAACCAGGAGGCTATAACAGTATACCGCCGAATCCATCTTAGGGGCACTATACGTTAGCAATATACAGCGGAAGAACAGCGATTTATATACACCAAAAGGTCAAGGCAGAACTTTAGACTACAGGGAGGGGGGGGGATTAGTGCAGTGTCAAGCTATGTGGAGTAGAGGTGTATAACATCTATTCCCTGGCTTACAAAAGGGAGTGGCAGACGCCTCTATAACACTTTACTAATACCCAGGCGAAGGGCCAGAGCATGTTTATAGGGGACTTCAACTAACATCACCCCCTGTGGGACAGATTTAGCCGAACCTCTTAGGGGCATAATAAGATGTTAGAATTCATAACAAGGTGGCAGCTTGGCCTAGTTACGCCGTTTAGGGAAGTAACAAGGAGAGAACATAGCAGCAGGGACAGCACTATTAATCATGCGTGGACCACTCACGACGTTAGTGTTAAATTCACCAGGCCAGTGGAAATCGCCAGATCCGACCATGTGCCTTAGCTTATTAGCATTAGGATAAGCGAGGAATTAAGCAACAGCCTAGGGTTGGTCCGGGGTTGGAGGACAGCAGACAAGAACCTTATTATAGTAAAGGCTTTAAACAGGCTTAGAAAGGAGGGGTTAGAGCTCCCGCTAGGTAACCAGTAGGAAGTCAATAACTATACGCAATGGCTTACCCACTAGCTCACGGAGATAGCTAATATAGCGGCACCTATACGACCCTAAGGGCATAGCAAACCACAGCCTTAGTGGAATAAAAGGGTTAAGGACATAACAGCAGAGGCAAGATATGCTAATAAGCAGTGGCAGCAATAATAAACGCAGGAATTATAGCAGACCTTAACAGAAGCTACAAAAATACAGGACTATATAATCTTAAAGGAGAAGAGAAGCAGCTGGCAATAGGCTATCAGCGAGCTATCTAGGTCCAAAGGGAGCCTCTAGACCTTAGAGCGTTGGGCCTGGCTACGGAGTGGACTTCCCCCTAAGATGTAACAGGTCCCGCCACTAACTCAGCCAGGAGACAACAGAAGGGAGGAGATAGTAGAGGTCACACACAAGGGTAAGGCAAGGGCATTTACAGAGAGGTTCTTCCCTCCATCCACGGCTAGGGCTCTAGGACCAGAGGGAGAAGAGGGGACAAGATACTATGGCAATAATCAGGTAGTCCCTGCGTTTATAAAGGAGGAAATTAGAGAGGTTATAAAGAATACAGTAAGTTAAAGAGCCCTAGGGCCGGACAAGCTGCCAACGGGTTTCCTTAAGCTATATAGAGCAGCCCTAATATCATGTTTAACACGCCTTGTAAACGCATGCTGCAGCTTGGGACACCATCCGGCCTCCTTCCGGCGTATAAAGGTAGTAGTTCTATGCAAACCTAGGAAAACCCCTAAGGAGCTGGGCAGACCAGGGGGGTAGAGGCCGATATTGTTGCTAAATACGATAGGCAAAGTGATTAAGAGAGCTATTGTAAAGAGGATCACTACCACAGCAGAGGAAGGCCATATACTGCCAGACATATAAATAGGCAACAGGGCTAGCAGGTTGACGGAGGTAGCACTAAGCACGCTAAAAGAGGTTGTAAGAACAGCATAGCACTATTAGGGGATAGTATCCTTACTATAGCTAGATATTACCGGGGCGTTTAACACTATTAGCCACGAACGATTAATCCGCACTATAAGGGAGTTAGGACTGCCAGGGTGGATGGCCAGATAGGCAAAGGGTTTTACAACAGGAAGAAGAGCATAATTAGCATTTGACGGACGTACTACTAAGGAAATCTAAGTTACTGCAGGGGTCCCGCAAGGGTCGCCAGCGTCCCCTATCCTCTTCCTGTTATATATTACGCCACTATATTAAAGGCTGGCGGCGGCAGAATTAACACTAACGTTAGGGTTCTCGGATAATATAAACATTATAGTATATAAAAAAACAGCAGAGGAGACTAAAGTATAACTAGAAAGAGCCTAAAGAATATGTAAGGAGTGGTCAAAGGAGTACAGGCTAAGGTTCAACCTAGGGAAGAGCAAGTTAATACACTTTATAAGGAAGAGACAGGCAATTATAACGACGATCTGACTTAGAAGTACAATAATACAACCGACGTAATTAGCGCGATTCCTAGGGGTTTGGATCCACCGGAAGCTTTGTTGGTTAATACATATAGAGAAGGTAAATGCTAAGCTAGTAAGGCAGAAGTTAGCCCTTACAGCGCTGGCTATGTCTACATAGGGATGCTAACTAGAATATGCAAGATCCCTTTATATACAGGTGATAAGAAGCATAATAGCATATGGAGCTGGGATATACCACACACACAGCAAGTCAGAAGGGGTAGCACAGGGGGTAGCAAAGGCATTCATAAAGGAATAGAATAAATGCTTAAGGCGGGTTATAAGGGCATATAAGGCAACGCTAGTAACACTCTTAGAGACAGAAGCAGCAGTGCCGCCAGTGGATCTATACCTTAATTATATTAAGCAACGATTCCACTAAAGACTTAAGGACAGTGGCATGGGCAAGAAAATACAACAAGCATGTAATTTGATAGCAACGCAGCTACAACGCCAAGGAAGAGGCCGCCGACACAACCTCTATATGGCGTTTCCTGATGCCCCCCCCCCCCTCCCTAGCAGCCTTACGGCTAGATAGGAATTAGAGAGGGAGTGGGAAAAACAATAGATACAGCAGAGACATAAAGCTTAGGTGAAAAGAGAAAGGGCAAAAGCAACAGCAGCAGACAAGGAACCTAATTTCAAGAGCACAAAGAAGATAGTAAGGCTCTATAACGGCCTGCTTAAGCATAAATCTACGGCCTTAGTGCAGTTATAAACAGAAAAAATCGGGCTGAATGCCTTTCTCTATAGCAGACAGGTGCCCGAGGTAACATTACCAATATATTAATACTAGGGAGAAGATAAGGATATCTACCACTTTATCCTATCGTGTCCGGAACACAACCATTTAAGGCCAATCCTAGCAATGCCCGTAATAAGAGACCCGAGGGAACTTAGGGCAGCGCTAAATAACAAAAAGCTTGCACCTACTATCGCAAAGTAGGTGCTCTCAACTAGGCGCCTCCAACAGTACAGGCTGGCTGAGGAGCTTTATAAGGCATAGCAGATACGCAATAATAAGGCTGGAAAAGGGAATAAAGGCAACGGAAACAACAGATTAGAGAAGAAAGAGCCGGGTTAGAAGGGGAGGTGCTTATAGAGGGTTTTTTACTAACATACTAACCTCTTATGCAAAGCACAACCACACTTCTGTCATTATCTGCAGTTCCGGGGGAACTGGCAGATATCTTATACTAATAGTTAAAAATAATAAAGACTCTATAGTAAAGGCTTAGCAGGAGCTAAATGGAGGAATATAGGTTTTCTCCCCTATTTTAGGGTTTTTCCTGTATTAAGAAGATAGTTGATGAACTAGATAGTGGCTCTAGCTACCTAGCGTACATGAATAATAATACTAGTCTATAATTAAAGTATTTTCTTTACTGTTTATTATGGAGAAAACACTAAAAATAGCTTTAACTTCCACTACTAAAGCAAATTAACCCATTTAAGACTCCCTTCCTGTAAAACTCTAAAAGTATTCTAACTACTTTACAGAGAAATAGGCTAAAGCTAATAAATAAATTAACCCTAAAAAAGCTATAACTTCTGAACTCTATAACAAATTTGCCTACTATGTTAACTAGTATAAATCTAGTAACTAGTAAGGTACTAGGTTTCTGTTTATATACTAAGAAGACTTTAAAGGATAAAATGCCGACATTTTTAAAAAGATTACCCCTAAGGTCTAATAAGTACTTTAAGATATTCTTTAAGATTAAGGAATTAATACGTAAGAAGGATTATAAAGACTAATTAACTATATACTTACTAAATTAGTTAGTATAGATAATTCTGTCTTCTTTTCTAATAAAAAGCTTCTAACAGGAAATAACACTATTAATACGTTAACATTAATAATAACCTTACCTCCCCCTAACCCTCCTAACCCTCCTACTAAAGAAATAATAATAAAAACAATAATTCCCTCTCCCCAAAAAAAAACTATATTAAAGGAAATTACTAATATAGACTAAAAAGCCTTAAACTCCCTTACTAGAGTTTATAATAAGGAAAATAAGTATTCTAGAACACTTTTTAACTTTATATATCCTAAAGTCCTAATCTTTAAGGATATCTATATAGTATAAGGAATTTTGCCTAAGCTATACCTGTTTACACTATTAATAATGCTTATAGGCAATGCCTATAAGTATTACCTTAAGAAATTTAGTAAAAGACTTGTTTTATTTAACATAATAACTAAGCAGATAAAGGAAAACTTTAAGACTAAAGAAAATCAAAAATTCTACTAAACATGATTTTAAGAGATAAAGTTTTATTGCATTATAGCTAAAAATCTAATAAAGACTAAACTTAAATGTTTAGAATTAATGATTTAATAGCTCTTAGACCTATTTAATAGTCTTTACCCCCCCTCTGAGAAAGATATAATTCTTAGGCACTAACTGGAAATATCTGTTTAAGATAGCCCTAAATTCAACCAGATAACCTACGTCTAAACCAATACCTATAAAGGCGTAGTTAGTGATATTTGCCGCTACCTTATAATAAAAGATATAATAGAACCTGTTTTAAAATCATCTATAAGCTAATGGATTATAAGAGAAAATAAGTACTAACCTTAAAACACTACCCTAAGCACTAATATAGTCTTATTTACTAACTGACGATATTTACAAGCTTTCTGACCTTAAAACAAAGCTGGATCTAAGAAATGCTTTATCTATTATAAAGAAGGATGTTAGTTAACTAACTATCCTGCCTCTAAATAAAAGAAAGTAAGAGAAACTTAGTAGAATAACTAAAGGTATAAATCCCCTCCTTCTAAATGCTAATTTTACGTATTCTTATAAGTATTTAAAGGTAAAGACAAAGAGTTATTACCCCCGGACAGCAGGGATAAGAATAAACATAAAAAGGCTGCTTAGAACGCAGCATTTATTGCATTTAAAGAAGAAAAGGCATAAAACAATAGAGAAGCATAAAAAACCCTTACGTTTATAACTTTCTTTATATAAACACCCAATCCCCTTTTCTTTTCTGCCTTAACTGTGAATTTCCTATAAGATAATGCCTTTAAACACATGTTATTTATTAAAGACCCTTATAACCACAATACCAATAAAACCATACAAAAGCAGGTATTTCTTATGGATTTATAATATACCATAGAAACGTTTTACAGTATCCTCCTAGATACTAAAGCAGCTGGAATTTTAACTACTGGCTAAGGTTAAGTTAAAGCCTTAATGCGCCTTATAACAGACCTTATAATTAAGCCTTCTTTTAACTAGAAAACTATTAACTTTAGTGCCAGAAGTGCGACCTTAAATGGCATTTTAAAGCTTCCTACAATCTTTAGTATAATTTCTTTTTATATTCTTAATAGTACCATACCTTTCCTATATTGTATTACAAATATGGATAAAATAGGTGTTAAGCTTAATAATTTTAAGAGCCTCTTTATTTAAGGAGAAAAGAAAGTACTTATTATTAGAAAATAAGAATATCCTTAGTAGATAATTAGTTCCTAAGAACCTGCCGTCTTTATGCTCTTAAAAGCAGAAATTTACTAACTTTATTATTAATTTAGCCACCCTTTAATTAACCTACTACATAACCTTCTTGCTAAGGCTAGTGAAGATTTTAACAGAGCTAACATAGGAAAAATCACACACGCCTATTACTAATGCCAGATAAACGCTAAGGCTCTGAGTAGATTTAAGTTTACTCTTAAAGATAATCTTAAATTTAACTATAAGGTTATTATTAATATTATGTAAATTAATAAGAAGCCTATTCTCTATATTATTAACTTAGTAACTTTATTTTAAGCCACTTGCTTTCTTAAACCCTAATAATAAAAAGCTTAAGATATCTAGAACGCCCTTAAGGAATGTTAGATTAATATATATCTTAGTCCCCTAGACTAGATAGTTTATAATGCTAAAAGAAACTTTGCTTTTAGCGAATTCAGGCATTTAGCTTGACTATTATTAATTAATATTAATAAAGTCCCTGTTAAAGCACATAATAGCATTAGAAAACTTAAATGATATTATGCCCCTCTTTAAAGAGCATATAATATTATTAAGACTAAAGCTTACAGCCTTCTCTTAAAAGAATAAATGCTTTAGATAGCAGTTAAAGCAGTCAACGACTCCGCTAGCCTAAATGGCCTTATCCCTACCCTCTTAGTCTTTAGAACCTACCTAAGAATAATAAATAATTCCCCCCTAAGCTTTATGATTGCCTAAAGAGCTAAAATGCTTTAGAAAGCAATAGATAAAGTAAGACATAGTTTTATAAGGCGTTAAGTTAATAATACCCTTAACACTCAAAATAGCCTAATAACCCTGCTAACATATAATCTCCCCTTAAACTCTAATGTATAAGTTTATTATAAGAAAGGTAAATAAACTGGCTTATATAAGCTTTTTTTAATAAAAGAAAAGACTTATATTATTAAGATGCCTTATAGCCCTATAAAGTTTTAATTTATAGTTGTTAAGCTATATATTACTTTACTAAAAGCAGAGCCTTCTTATAAGGATAACTAAGCTTAAAATAAGGAAGCTATAGGAATAGCTTTAACTTCCTAAGAAGGGCAAGGCCTATGCCTAAACAACCTAGACTAGGAAAACGCTAAGACTAATAAAATTATTTACGAGACTCCCTCTGATAACCCTATAAATCTAATATAAAGAGGCCGTAGAAAACCTTAGAAATACCCTTAACTAGAAGCTTTCCCTATAGAGAAAGAAAAGGCAGATTTTTAACTTATAATTAACCTTTATACGCAAGGAAAGATAACCACGCCTGGAGAACTATTTAAACTCTCTAACAAGGCCGAGATTAACACTCTACTAGCAAGAAATATGTTTAAATTTATTTAATTTAACCCTTAAAAGCATAGAAGTAAGAGACTCTTTAGTTTATAAATAATATATAAGATTAAGGGCAAAGCAACTAATTCCCTATACAAAAAATCGCAATATGTTATTTAAGGCTATAGTAACTATAAGAAAGAGATTATCCTTACACAGTCCCTAACAATTTAAAGAGCTAGCTAGAGGCTTATTATCGCTCTTACTCTATTATTAAAAAGAGAAGGCATTATAGCTTAGTTAAGGGATATTACCTAAGCATACATGTAATTATAAATAAAGCTTAATTATACAATCCTTATAAAGCTTCTAGTATAAATTACACACCTCTACCCGCTAGACATTATTATAGTTATAATTAAGCTGCTATACGAAATAGCAAAAGCAGGCATGTATTAGTAGTTAACGTATTTTAATTATTATTGCTAAAAACTCTAGATAATTACTTCTACCTACAACCTATATCTACTTATTTCTTTAAAGGAAAGCTCTTATTTTAGACTTATTAAAATGCAGACTAATAATACATTAAGCCTTAGCAATACTAAATTCTTTAATTATAAAGAAGTTAAGTTAAAAAATGCCGGATTTATCACAAAGCCAAAGTAACGCCTAGAGAAATTAATACTGTTAATGTTTAATAGTTGCATTTTAAGCGAAGCTAACGATAACACCTTCTTCCTATAACAAAAGGTATAAAGAAAGAAGTTATTAGAAGTTAACTAGGATAATCAAGCTTAATATATTAAGCAGAGGGCTTAAGGTGTATACATTACTCTTATCTACTAACCTAAAGCCTCTTACAATCTTTCTATTACTGCCTAAAGTTAATAACCAGAACCTAATAATATAACAAAGCTTAACAAGAGGCTTAGGTAGCAAATTAATAATCAGACTTATAGACTTTGCTACATACCTCTCTTACTAAAAAATACCTCTCTTTATATTTTTATTAATGGCTCCTTTGCTAATAATAAAGACCTTAGCTTATAACTTAGCTACATAATTATTCTTAGAAATAAGGAAAAGAACGTTAATGCCTCTAAATTTACGCTTATAGGCAACATCATAACCTACAGCTCTACAAAATCTAAAAGAGTTATAAGAAGCGCCTTAGTATTAGAGCTATATAGAATGGTCTAAGGAGTTAATATTACTTATATAATAAGTATAACTTTAAGGATTATTACTAATTAATTAAATAACCTAAACATTCTAATTATAATATATATTAACTCTTTTTTATTATATAAGTATATTGTTAAATTAGGTACTATAAAGAAGAAGAGGCTTATAATTAATATTATAATGCTATAACAGTTATATAAGCAAAGGGAAATCGCGGAAATCCGATGGATAAATAGCTATAATAACCTTATTAATGTAATAATAAAAGCCTTCCTAAATAGAAGTCTTAAGACCTTTATAACTAAGAATAAGGCTTAAATCCAAGTAGAAGGTTAGGTAAAGAGACTGGTATTAAGCATTAAAGCCAAAGCTGCTTAGGAGAAATTAAGCGCGCAATAAAGAATTCAAATGTAATAAATCTGAACGCAATTAATTAAGGGACTTTAAGAATGCTCTAGACTAGGAAAAAGTTATTTATTTAGGTAATATTTCTTATATATTGCAACGTTATTGATTTTTGCTTATTTGTTGATTTTTACGGATTTTTTATG
>AFQZ01001157.1:0-16033 GCA_000222935.2 Aciculosporium take MAFF-241224
CTATTAGAATCCTCTGGAAAGGGGCTTCCTAATGAACTTAAATATGCTTATGTAAGCACCCTAGATCTCCAGTAATCCGGAAGGTTAGTTGATAACCTTTAAGAGGCCAGGTAATCTAGCCTTGCCTGTAAGCTTTAGTAGTAAAATGCACTATAAAGCTTAACAGTTATTTATTAAAATTATTTATTTTTCCTTAGCTTAAAGACATTTTAGTGTTTTAGGCTTTATGTTCAGTACTAATTAAAGTAGTTAGCGTTAGTTCTCTGTGAATAATAGTAAAGATCTGGTTTTAATTATAAACAAGTAATAGTTAATAATAAGGGAGAAGATCTATAAGAGTTAAGTCTTCTTATAATTATAGACGATTTAATAGTTAATGATTTAAAGAAATAATCCTTTAGTTAGCATAACATTAGAATTTCTTATAATTACGTAAGTAAAAGCATTTAAACAAGTCTTTTCTAGGTATAACCTAACAAATCTGTAGTTATTAGTAACTACTAATTAGTGTTAGTAGCGCTTAGGTTATAAGTATGCTGCAGCACAAATATAGGGGGGGGGGTTTAATAATTAATTCATCTATATCTCTAAAAGAGGGGAAGAAGCAGGCTATAATGCGGAGGTGTAGTGTTATGGCCATGGTACGGCCCCAGGTCACATGACCTGTAATCCAGCCAATCAGGGTGCGTGCATTCTATGTGCAACCCACAATTCCTGGTCAATGCGGCGTATCCCTTCCATCATCCATACGAGCGATTCCGACAAGGGAGATACGCCCTGTAGAATTGTGTGGAATTCCTTGGAAGCAGGATGACGTATGCTCTGGTGGGTCTTAGTGGGTTGATTAGAAATCAACCACTTCCTTTCCTTTCCATTCTATTCTTTTCTATGTTTACTATGCCTAATTAGGCTAGTAACCTATAGTGGGTATAGCCCCACTTTTCTTCTATTCTCTGTGTATATAAGGAGGCTTTTCCTCCCTATCTTAGATAGATTTTCTTAACCTTAACAATAATAACAACACCAGCATTGGTAATACGATCTTTTTGATGTATTTTACCTTGCACCTTTTTTGTTATTGTTCCCTGCTCTCTTCTAGAGCTTGTATTATAAGCTATATACCCTATAGCTTATTAGTAAGACCTCTGTTTGTTATACTTGCTTATTAAGTAAGAGACTTCTAATACTGCTGTGGGATAGTATTAGGTATAATTAGGCGTGCCTTCTTATATCTAGCTATACCTCACAATAACCCTTTTATATGCTTAATAGTGCTATACTATTTTTATATTTTATTATAAATATGGATAGAATAAGTATTAAACTTAATAATCTTAAAAATCTTTTAATCTAAGGAGATAAGAAAGTACTTATTATTAGGAAATAAGGATATCCTTAGTAGATAGCTAGTTCTTAAGAACCTGCTATCTTTATGCTTTTTAAAACTAAGATCTGTTAACTTTATTATTAATTTAGTTATCTGTTAATCGACCAATTAAATAACCTTCTTGCCAGGGCTGGTGAAGAATTTAACAAGGCTGACATAGGAAGAATTATACATACTTGCTATTAATGCCAAATAAATACAAAAGCTCTAAGCATATTTAAATTCACTCTTAAAGACAATCTTAAATTTAACTATGAGGTCCTTGTTAATATCATATAAATTAACAAGAAACCGGTCCTACACGTTATAAATTTAGCAACATCATTTTAAGCTGTCTACTTTCTTAGACCCTAACAACAGAAAGCTCGAGATATCTAGAATGCCCTTAAAAAGTGCTAGATTAACACATATCTTAGACCCCTAAACTGGATAGTCCACAATGCCAGAAGGAATTTCGCTTCTAGCGAATTTAGGCATTTGGCTTGACTGTTGTTAATTAATATTAATAAAGTTCCTATTAAGGCTTACAATAGTATTAGAAAACTTAAGCAATATTATACCCCTTTTTGCAAAGTATACGATATTATTAAGACCAAAGCTAACGGTCTTCTTCTAAAAAAGCAGATACTATAGATAGCTATTAAAGCAGTCAACGACTCTGCCAGTCTAAATAGCCTTATTCCTACCCTCTTAGTCTTTAGAACCTATTTAAGGATAACGAATAATTCCCCCCTAAGCTTTACAGTTGCCTAAAGAGCTAAGACACTTTAAAAAGCAATAGATTAAGCAAGGCACAGTCTTATAAGGCGCTAAGTCTATAATGCTCTTAACACCTGTAATGGCCTAATAACCCTGCTTATACACACTCTTCCCTTAAATTCTAATGTATAAGTTTATTATAAAAAAGGCAGATAAACTAGCCCTTATAAGCTTCTCTTAATAAAAGGAAAGACTTGTATTATTAAGATGCCTTATAGCCCTATAAAGTTTTAGTCTATAGTTATTAAACCATATATAACCTTACTAGAGGTAGAATCTTCTTATAAGGAAAACCCGGTTTATAAGGAAGACCTGGTTTAAGGTAACGAAAATCATAAGAACTCCCCTGATAACCTAATAACTCTACTATAAAGAGGATGTGGAAGACCCTGGAAACACCCTTAAGAGCCGCTGCTAAAGAATAGAAAAGTTAAACACCCTTAAGCAGAGGCTTTTCTTACTAAGAATTAAAAGGCCAACTTTTAGCTTATAGTTAACCTTTACATAAAAGACCTATTGTGAGAGTTGCTGTCGTAAGAGTTGCCGCGAGAGCCGCCGCCGGAGCCGCCAAAGAATGGAAAAGTCCTAATTCCTTACTAAATCTAACAACAAATTAAGCGCCTAATAAAGAGCTTAAATTCAATGAATTTAAACGTAATTATAAGCGCCTAATTTAGTAGGATTAAACGCGGGAATTACACCCTTTAACCCCCCCCCCATAACACTCTTTACCTTTACAACCATTCGGCCTAGACTAACAAAAGTCATTCATTTAAAGGATGTTTTTCGCTTTATTACTTGTTTATTAATATCTGATTATTAGGGCGTTTTATGTATTTTTAAAGTAATTCCTCTTCTTCTTTAACAAAGAGAGAATTTGCAAGTGTTGGAATTGCTTGTATAGATAATGGAAGGGATATGCCGTATTAACCAGAAATTATAGGTCGCATATAGAATGCACGCACTCTGATTAGCTGGATTATAGGTTATGTAACCTAAGGGCTGTAATGTGGCTACAACACTACACCTCCGCATTATAGCCTGCTTCTTCCCCTTTTTTAGAGATATAGATGAATTGAATATTAAACCCCCCCCCCTTACATTTATACTGCAGCATACTTGTAACCTGAGCGTTACCAACACCTACTTATATATATTTTTCCTTTAAATTTTAATATATAAGTTTATTATAAAAAAGGCAGATAAACTAGCCCTTATAAGCTTCTCTTAATAAAAAAAAAGACTTATATTATTAAAATGCCTTATAGCCCTATAAAGTTTTAGTTTATAGTTATTAAACTATATATAACCTTATTAAAAGTGAAATCTTCTTATAAGGAAGACCTGGTTTAAGGTAATAAACCCTTAAGTTCCTAAGGAATATAAGGCTATAGCCTAGATAACTAAGGGTAAGAAGATATTAAAATTAATAAAACTTATAGGAATCTGACTAATAAAGTAATAACTCTGCTATAAAAAGGATATAAAAGACCCTAGAAATACCCTTAAGCAGAGGCTTTTTTTACTAAAAAAGAAAAGTCTAACTTTTAGCTTATAATTAACCTTTATATATAAAGAAAGATAAATATACCTAGTAAACCTTTTAAACTCTCTAATAAAGTAGAAATTAATGCTTTACTAGCTAGGAATATGTTTAAATTCGTGAAATTTAACCTGTAAAGGCATAAAGGTAAAAGACTCTTTAGCTTATAAATAGTAAGAGAAGTTAAAGGCAAGGTAACTAACTTCCTATATAAAAAATCATAATATATTATTTAAGGCTATAATAATTAAAGAAAAGAAGTTATTTTTATATAGTCCTTAATAATATAAAGAGCTAGTTAAAGGATTATTATTATCCTTACTTTATTATTAAAAAGAAAAGGCATTATAGCTTAGCTAAGAGATATTACTTAGGTATATATATAGTTATAAATAAAGCTAAATTGTATAATTCTTATAAAGCTTCCTGCGCAGATTACACACCTTTACCTGCTAAACGTTATTATAGTTATAATTAAGCTACTATATAAAATAGTAAAGGCTGGTATACATTAGTAGTTAATATACTTTAATTATTATTATTAAAAGCTATAGATAGTTACCTTTATATACAACCTATATTTTCTTATTTCTTTAAAGGAAAGCTTGTGTTTTAGAATCATTAGAATACAGACTAATAATACCTTAGGACTTAGCAATGCTAAATTCTTTAATTATAAAAAGGTTAAATTAAAAAATACCGAATTTCTTATAAAGCTAAAAGAGAAGTTATTAATTTTAACACTATTAATATTTAATGGTTATATTTTAAGCAAAGCTGTGATGGATTCAAGCTTAAGGCTCGGATCTTTACAGTCGGAAGAATAACCACATTATAAAAGCCAGACTTTACAAGCTATACAAGCGATATAAGTTAGGCGTGCATACTAATATACTCTAAGTCGGCCTTTTAACTTAAGCTTTATGCTAGCTAATTAGACCTTATATGTATTTAGGTTTATCTTACTCTGGCCTCTTTACTTAAGCTATATAATAGTAGATAGGATAAGCTATAAAGGCAGGAGTTTTAAAAGGATTATAGATCTTTTCTTTCTTTTCTCCCTTAAGAAGATTATTCTTATTTATAGTTACTAATACTGCAGTTACATATTAGCTAGACTATAATATATAATCTTCTTCTTTTTGTCTTTATTTTAGAAACCTTTATAGGTTTTATAGAGAGGTAATATTTAATATAAATAAAACACAATAGGGCACAATGCGGCCTAATATAGTAGGCGATTCGGCAGGAATAGACGCTATATAGGAATTAATAAGGCTTTAATATATTATAGCTATACATAAGCAGATAAACCAGGACACTACTAACTAAGTTATAATACTATCTAAGCAGCTTAGGATTGTAACCGCTTTAGCCACACCCTCTACCTAGGGTGCGGGCGCCTTAGGCATAGGCAGATAATATAAAGATCCTCTAATAGAGAAAAAACCTAAGAGGAAGCCCCTTAATATAAGTAACCTATATAACGGGAATTAAATTAAATACCAGGCATAGCGCAACCTCTTAGCTTATAAACTACAAGCTAATAGCAACTTTATTAGGAGCGCTTAGGATAAATAGTGTTTTATATACTAATATCTGTTAGCTAAGGTTAGGGCCTGGGTTGCTCCTTTCTTTAAGGCTGGAGAAACCCTTAGTAACTTTTTAGATGATTTTTTAGGATATCTTAACTCCTTATTTATAGACCCTTATTAATAGGAACGTGCTATTACTAAACTTAACTAAGTAGAACAATACTTAAGCAAAAAATTTAATGATTTTTTTATCTGTTTTAAACAAAAATTAGTTCTTACTAGAGGATGTAAATAGGCGGATTCTATTAAATTATTAAAACTATGTATAGCCTTAAACAAAAAGATGCGCGATTTCTGTATAGGGTAGGATATCCCCTGTACTAATTATAAACAGGCAGTGGCAAGACTTTAGGATATTGCCCTTAATATTAAGTCTTATAACCTAGAAGAATAATTAAAGACTAAATACAGAGGGCAAACTAGATTCCCTTTAGGCATATCTTATAAAAAGGATAGAGATATATAAATAACAGGAGTAAATGTTATGTCTTCCATAGGGCACTAAAACACAGGCAAAACCCGTGCTAAGTAGGTATTAGCAGAAACAATACAGGCCTGTAGAGATAATAACTAATATCTGCATTGTAGTACTACTAGCTACTAGGCAAAGGCTTGCCGCCTCCTTCTAGCATATTATCTGGATTCTAATATTCGCGTTATGGAAATAACAAGCCCCTAAGTGGAATCTAAAGTAAAAGAGGATTTAGAAAAAGACAGCCCCTAAGCTTAAGGCTTAGCAAGGGGGTAGAAAAAGGCAGAAAGCTGTCTTACTAAATACTACCTACAGGCAAAGGCGTATATAAACAAATAAAGAAAAATATAAACTTAACTTCCTTTTTAATACTAGTTCTATTTAATAAGGAAGCCTTTGCTAATATACAAGTGAATAATGGTTATAATAGTTATGCTACTATAAGCAAATCCTTTATATAACGCATGGGATTTCCTATAATTAATTTAGCCTAACCACGACAAATACAAATAGCTGTGTTTATTAAGAAATAAGGCCGAGAGGGTTTCTATTAGGGTCCTATAAAGATATTAAGGTTTACCTGATTTGTAGCTAATGTGGATAGATGGAGTTTTCTAGTTTCTATATATATAATACCAGGACTTACCTGTTTATACATCTTAGGGACCCCTTAGTTAAAACAATATAATATTAAAATTCACGCTACATAAGAATCTCTTATAGTCCGCTCTTTAAGAAATCTTTAGGTTTAGGCAATAACTACAAGGAAAACTAATAATCTAATAACAGAAATATTAGGCTCTATTTATAGGGGAATAGCATAACAAGCAGTAGTAAAGAAATAAACAGATATATAGTTCTTAGCTACTAGCTTATAGGATATAACCTTTATACTAATAGTTACACCTATAGCAGACCCTACTTAGGCCTTAATAGACTGCTTACCTAAGGAGCTCTAGGATTTCCTAGCCTTATTTAATAAAGAAAAGGCAAATATATTGCTGCTATACTAGGGGACCGCAGACTATTATATTTAGCTGTAGAAAAACCCTAATAGGACAGAGCTAGAGCTCCCTTAGGCCCCCTTGTATAATATACCTTGGGAATAGCTTTTAGAAATTTAGAAACAAATTATAGACCTTTAGGATAAAGGTTGGATCTAGGCAAGCTCTTCCTTAGCTAGGGCTTTAGTCCTGCTAGTTAAGAAAGCTAGGGGGGGTTAGTGGTTTTATATTAATTATTAAGCACTAAATAAAGTTATAGTCTAGGATAGATATCCTCTCCCTTTAATTAAGGAGACGCTCTGCTCCCTAGCTAGGGCAAGGTATTTTACTAAACTTAATGTCTGTATAGCTTTTTATAAACTATAGGTTATATAAGGGGATAAAGGCCTAACTGCATTTTAGACCAGGTTTGGATTATTTAAGTGGCTGGTTTACCTATTTAGTTTAGCCAGGGTGCCTACTACTTTTCAGCATTATATTAATAATACATTAGGGGATATATTAGGAGATTATATAACAGCTTACTTAGATGACGTCCTTATTTATTCCGGAGGTTTAAAGAAGGATTATATGCAAAAAGTACGAGAAGTTCTACGCTATTTAGAACAAGCCGGGCTATATTTAGATATTAATAAATATGCGTTTATGGTCCAGGAAGTAAAATACTTAGGATTTATTATGGAAGCAGGAAAAGCTATCCGTTCTGACCTAGAGAAGATTGTAGCTATTTAGGACTAGGAATCACCCTGATTAGTACGTGGAGTAAGGAGTTTTTTAGGTTTTGCAAACTTTTATTAGGAATTTATTAATAATTTCTCGGACCTAGCAGGGCCCCTTACTGACCTTACTAAGAAGGCAGCTAGGTTCTATTAGACTCCTAAACATAAGAAGGCATTCTAGGCGCTTAAGACAGCTTTTATATCATCCCTAATTCTCGTGCAATGGGACCCTAACCTAGAGATGCAAGTAAAAGCCAACTCTTCTAATAAGGCAATAGGCAGATGCCTTTTACAATGCGATTTAAAGGGTATATGGCGGCCTATTATATATTACTTAGCATGACTTACGGCAGCGCAACAGAACTATACAATTTACAATAAGGAGCTCTATAGCATTATTTTTTATCTTAAGGCATAGTTAGCAGAACTACAAAGTATGGCCTAATTATTTACAATTCTTACTAACTATAAAAATTTAGAATATTTTACAGCCCCTTAAGAGATGTTAGAAAGGTAGGTAAGATAGGCTAAAACATTATCTCTTTTTAATTTTCACTTTTAATATTATTTAGGTATACAGGCAGGTAGGCCAGATGCTCTCTCTTAATAGGAGCAAGATTAAGGTTAAGGGAGCCGTTTTATAGGGTGTATTATACGTCCGTTCTAAAGTCCAGATACAGGCAATACATCCCTAGTAGGAGTGCAAACAACGGCTAAGCTAGAGAAGGATGGCGACCAGAATAATAACAATCTAGATAAAATAATTATATAGGACGTTATTAGTATAGACTTAGCAGGGCCATTATTATAAGGTTCTAACCTTTTCTAGGATAAATACCTTTAGGATCTAT
Source organism: Aciculosporium take MAFF-241224 (assembly GCA_000222935.2). Classification (NCBI taxonomy): domain Eukaryota; kingdom Fungi; phylum Ascomycota; class Sordariomycetes; order Hypocreales; family Clavicipitaceae; genus Aciculosporium; species Aciculosporium take. Next base: position 8,331 of record AFQZ01001157.1, read on the forward strand.
AGAACTAGGGAGTCGCTATAAATGGCTTATATAGCATAAAATTAGGAGTAGTTCGGATAGTAGAGCGGAAATTTCCTGCCTCTATAGGGACTAAATCTTAAATAGCAGATTACACATTAAACGCCTAAGGAGCACTATAATTCTAGGGGCAGCTTTAGATTCCCTAATATAAGCCTCTTACTATATTGCTTATATAATGGGTTTATAACTTGCCTATGTTAGGTTACCTAAGGAGAAATACTACTTTTTAAGCGTTATAAAGAGACTATTACTAGGATAGGATATTAAAAGACATAGCATAGTTTATATGGAATTATTACTATTATAGTGGGAGGAAGAGTTAATAGCTTTAACAGGGGCTTTTAAAACCCATACCAGTAGTAAACCGTTATTAGTCACAGATATTAGTGGATTTTATAACCAATCTTCCCGTATGTAACAAGGAGTTACTATGCTACCTAATAGTTATTACAGATTGCCTCTCTAAGTACATATAATTAAAGGCAATAATAAGTATAGCAGCTAAGGCATGCATAGAACGCTTTAAACACTACTAATAGTAATTCTATAGTTTTCCCTGCTAGATTATCTCTAACTGCAGATTAGATTAGCTTAGCTGTTTTTAGACTATACTTTATAAAAAGGTAGGTATAAAACAGCTATTATTTATATTATATTACCCTTAAATAGACAGCAGAACAGAATAAGTAAGCTAAGAGATATAGGCAGTCCTTTAAGTAGTTATTGCCTTTTTACAACATAATTAGGCTGATTATCTCCCGGCTTGCTAAATAGCGCTTAATAACTAAACGTTTATAGTAACTAGGCTAAGCGCGAACCAGGCGCTAAAGGGGTTTAATATTAAGCTAATTTAATAAGTATTAGACATAACTAAGAGTCTAACTTTACCTAAAGAAAGGGCTGCATTATTCCTGGAATATCTCTAAGAGGGAATAATACTAGCCTAGGTAGTAATTAACTTTACATAATAACAATAACAGGATGCAGTAAATGCTTCCCGATAACTAGTAGAACAATACCAGGCAGGAGACTTTATATGGTTAAATCTGCGCTATATTAAGACTAATCGCCCTAGCCGGAAACTTAACTAGGTTAAGGCAAAATATTAGGTTTTAGACATGCTAACACTACTTACTATTTAACTTAACGTCCTACAGGGCATATACCCTGTTTTTTATATAGATTTAATAAAAAGGGCTACATCTGACCTGCTTTTATTATAACTACTAGCGGATTCCAGACCAGGGCTAACACTCTTATTGCATAAAGACAATCCAGAGTTAGCAGAATACAAAGTAAAGGATATATTAGTAGTAAGAAACGCATAAGGTTATGGAAACCAACGGGATGTACTAGTTAAATAGGTTAGGTATACCTAGCTAACATAGGAGCCCTTAGAAAGTTTTCTAGAAATAGTGGCATTAGAGAGATTTAAAGCATAATAGGGTAATATATACAGCCATAATGGGCCTAAACGGAGGGCGAACTAGATTTAATCTATAAAATTCTATAAAAATAAACTAAGTCTGAACCTATATATAAAAAAAAAAAAAACAGCACACAGCCATTACTGCTTCTTTTGCTCTTTAGCCTCCTTATAGAGGCGCTTTTGCTTTGCTTTTTACGCTACTTAGACGCGATTCTCCTTCTCTTTAGCCTCTTAGATAGCATTAGTTATAATATTATTAATATCCCTATAGGAGCTATCTTTAGAGAAAGAAGGGGGGGTTAAGGGAGGATTAAGGGAATAAGGGGGATAGGGAGTTTTAATAAAACTCTTATCTTTAAAGGGAGGTTAGGGGGGGGTGGTTCTAAGGGTAGGCTGCTTAGATAAGGACAGGGGTTAGTTAGCAAGAACCCTGGCATATTTCAGGAGGCGGTTACTAGCTATAGTGCTCTTTACAAGAGTGGTTTAAAGTTAGTGCATCTTAACTAATAAATCAGCAGCTTATAGTATATCTATTAGCATTATAAAGGCAATAGGCATAAAGGGGGGACTAAAGGAGGCAGCAGGGAGGAGGCTTATAGTAGGAACAGTAGTAGGAGCAGTAGTATAAGCAGCCCTTAAAGCGTCCTTAAAACAATGTCTAGTGCAAACAAATTTAGCTATAAGAATAGCCTAGGTAGCCCTATGCCTAGGCACTGCGGGCACAGCTAGGACTTTAATTACATGCCTAGCGCTAGTAAGTTAGCGCATATCCTTAATAGTCTGCTATAACTTAGGGTTTATTAATAAAAGCTCCCTTTCCTAGAGATAACTTCTGTAACTTACCTAATAAGCACAGTAGGCATAGCTATAAGGGTTAGGGAGGCATTTAGCCTCCCTATAGACATAAAGGTTATTTACGTAATAAATATAGAACGCTTTATACTTAGTAGTACTAGTAGTATCTTTATTGTCTAAGTTGCTTATTATAGCAAGACCGCTATATACGCAGTTTAAGGGGGGTGGCAGAGGAGCTTCTGCTGTAGTAAACATGCTTTTTATATTAAAACTGTTAGCAACCGGACATTATAAATTATACTAGGGATATTTAACTTATATACAGACAGGTATAATATTATAAGAAAGAAGAAAATGTTTTATAGGAAAAAGAAATAACTATATCCCTAAGACAGGCATAAATAAAAGAATTAATAAAAGTAAGATAGTTAATAAAAAAGGGACAATAAAAGGTAATATAAGAAAATCTAGGGACTGGGTTTATATTATTATGCAAACGTTAGAAATATAGGGGGCTAGTAACCTATATCTGGTTAGTAAGACAACTAGTTAAAGGTGGGTCACATATTAAACCAGCGTCTATGCATACCTAAGGGAGCTTAAGGAAGAATATAATAAAAAGAGGGGCTTATATTTCGTTGCTATTACGGCGTTTTAGTAGCAAGAAGGGGGCTATATAATGGATTTAAGCTTAAGGCTTGGATCTTTACAGTTAGAAGAATAACCACATTATAAAAGCTAGACTTTACAAGCTATACAAGCGATATGAGTTAGGCGTGTATACTAATATACTCTAAGTCGGCCTTTTAACTTAAGCTTTATGCTAGCTAATTAGACCTTATATATATTTAGGTTTATCTTACTCTGGCCTCTTTACTTAGGCTATATAATAGTAAATGGGATAAGCTATAAAGGCAGGAGTTCTAAAAGGATTGCAGATCTTTTCTTTCTCTTCTCCCTTAAGAAGATTATTCTTATTCATAGTCACTAATACTGCAGTCGCACATTAGCTAGACCATAACAAAAGCTAATAATAAAACCTTCTTTTTATAATAAAAGGCATAAGGAAAAAAGCTATTATAAGTTAATAACCTAACTAACCAAGCGAAATATGTTAAATAATAAGCCTAAGGAGCATATATTACTATAATATATTAACCTAAAGCATCTTATAATCTTTCTATTACTGCCTAAGTCTAATAACTAGAATCTAATAATATTTCAAGGCTTAATAAAAGACTTTAATAGTAAATTAATAATTAAGACTATAGACTTTAATATATATCTCTCTTACTAAAAAACGCCGCTCTTTATATCTTTATTAATAGTTCTTTTGTAAATAATAAAGACCTTAGCTCTTAACTAGGCTATATAATTATCCTAGGTAATAAAAGGAAGGATAATAATACCTTTAAATTTACCCTTAGAGGAAATATTATAATATATAGCTTAACTAAGTTTAAAAGAGTTATAAGAAGTGCTTTAGCTTTTAAGCTATATAGAATAGTTTAAGGTATTAATATTACCTATATAATAAATACTACTCTAAATATTATTACTAACTAATTAAATAAGCTAAAAATTCTAATAATAATATGTACTAACTCTTTCTTACTATATAAATATATTATTAAGCTAGGGATAATAAAGGAAAAGAGGCTAATAATTAATATTATAGCTTTAAGGTAGTTATATAAGAGGAGGGAAGTAGCTGAGATATGATAGATTAATAGCAATAATAATTCTATAGATATAATAATAAAAGCTTTACTAAACAAAGCTCTTAAGACCTTTATAACGAAAAATGAAGTCTAAATCCATGTAAAAGGATAGGTTAAAAAACCTATTATAAGAATTACTATAAGAGCCGCTGCCAGAGCCGCTAAGGATTAGGAAAGTCCTAATTCCTCACTAAATTTAATAGCAAATTAAGCGCCCGATAGAGAGTTTAAATTCAATGAATTTAAACGCGATTATAAGCGCCTAATTTAGTAGGATTAAACGCAGGAATTGCACTCTTTGGCTCCCCCCCCCCTTACGACACTCTTTGCCCCTATAACCATTTAGCCTAGACTAACAAAAGTTATTTATTTAAAGGATGTTTTTTACTTTATTACTTATTTGTTAATATCTGATTATTAGGGCATTATATGCATTTTTAGAGCGATTTCTCTTCTTTAATAAAGAGAGAATTTGCAAGTATTAGAATTGCTTATATGGAGGATAGAAGGAATATGCTGTATTAACCAGGAATTATAGGTTATATACAGAATGCACACACCCTAATTAGCTGGATTATAGGTTATATAACCTGGGGCTGTACTGTGGCCATAACACTACACCTCCGCATCGTAGCCTGCTTCTCTCCCCTTTTAAAAGAAGAGATAGATAAATTGATTATTGAACCCCCCCCTACATTTATGCTGCAGCATACCTGTAACCTGCACGTTACCAACAATTACTATAAGCCTCCTCCTTACTATTTCCTTTAGTCCTCTCTTTATACTTATTATCTTTATAGTAATAATAAATATACTACAGGCTACTAATTTATTAGTTAAGATATGCTAACTTTAAACCACTTTTATAAAGAGTATTATAGCTAGTAACTGCCTCTTAGAATATACTAGGGTTCTTACTAACTAACTCCCTTTTTTATTTAAGCAGCCTGCCCTTAGGACTACCCCTTTTTAACCTCCCTTTAAAAATAAGAGTTTTATTAAAACTCTTTATTTTTTTTATTCCTTTAATTCTCTCTTAACCTCTCTTTCTCCCTCTAAAGATAGCTTTTATAAGAATATTAATAATACTATAACTAATACTATTTAGAAGGCTAAAAAGAAGGAGAAACGCATTTAATTAGTGTAGAAAGCAAAGCAAAAGCGCCTTTATAAGGAGGCTAAAGAGCAAGGACAAAAAAAGAGGTAACGGCTATGTTTTATTTTTATTTTTTAGATTTGGACTTAGTCTAATTATATAGAAATTTGTAAATTAAATTTAGTTCGCCCTCTGTTTAGACCTATTATTACTATATATATCCCCCTATTATGCTTTAAATCTCTTTAGTACTACTATTTTTAGGAAACTTTCTAAGGACTCTTATATTAGCTAGGTATATGTAACCTATTTAACTAGTATATCCTGTTAGTTTTTATAACCTTATGTGTTTCTTACTACTATTATATCTGTTGGTAACGCTCAGGTTACAAGTATGCTGCAGCACAAATGTAGGGGGGGGGGTTTAATAATCAATTCATCTATATCTCTAAAGGGAAGAGAAGCAAGCTACGATGCGGAGGTGTGGTGTTATAGCCACGTTACAGCCCTATATTATATAACCTATAATCCAGCTAATTAGGGTGTGTGCATTCTATATGCGACTTATAATTTCTGGTTAATGCGGCGTATCCCTTCCATTATCCATATAAGCGATTCCGACAATATCCTTTACTTTATATTTTACTAACTTTAAATTATTTTTATATAATAAAAGTATTAGCCCTAGTCTAAAATCTGCTATTAGTTATAATAACAGTAGGTTAAATATGGCCCTCTTTATTAAGTTTATATAAAAAACAGGGTATATACCCTATAGGATATTAAGTTAGATAGTAAGTAGTATTAGTATGTTTAAAACCTAATATTTTGCCTTAACTTAGTTAAGCTTCTAGCTAGGGCAATTAGTCTTAATATAGCATAGATTTAACTATACAAAGTTTCCTACCTAGTATTATTTTACTAGTTATTAAAAAGCATTTACTATATTCTATTATTATTATTATATAAAGTTAATTATTACCTAGGCTAGCATTATTCCTTCTTAGAGATATTCTAAGAATAATACAGCCCTCCCTTTAGGTAAAGTTAAACTGTTAGTTATATTTAATACTTATTAAATTAGCTTAATATTAAACCCCTTTAGCACCTAGTTTATACTTAGCCTAGTTACTATAGATATTTAGTTATTAAGCGCTATTTAGTAAGCTAGGAGATAATTAGCCTAATTATATTATAAAAAGGTAATAACTACTTAGAGAACTGCCTATATCTCTTAGTTTACTTATTTTATTTTACTATTTATTTAAGGGTAATATAATATAAATAATAGCTATTTTATACCTACCTTTTTATAAAGCATAGTTTAAAAACAGCTAAGCTAATCTAATCTATAGTTAGAGATAATTTAATAGGGAAAACCATAAAATCGCCACCAGCAGTATTTAAAGCGTTTTATATATGCCTTAGCTACTATACTTATTATTACCTCTAACTATATATACTTAAAAAGGCAATCCGCAATAACTATTAAATAATATAGTAACTTCTTATTATATATAGGAAGATCGGTTATAAAGTCTACTAATATTTATAACTAGTAATAGTCTACTACTAGTATAGGTTTTAAAAGCCCCTGTTAAAGCTATTAACTCTTCCTCCTACTATAATAATAGTAATTTTATATAAACTATACTATATCTTTTAATATCCTATCCTAGTAATAGTTTCTTTATAATACTTAGAAAGTAATATTCCTCTCTAGGTAACCTAATATAAGTAAGTTATAAACCTGTTATATAAGCAATATAATAAGAGGCTTATATTAGGGAATCTAAACCTATCCCTAGAATTATAGCCCTCCTTAAGCGTTTAATATATAATTTGCTATTTAAGATTTAGTCCTTATAAAGACAGGAAATTTCTGCTTTACTACTTAAACTACTTTTAATTTTATGCTATATAAGCTATTTATAATAACTCCCTAGTTCTATAAATCCTAAAGATATTTATCCTAGAAAAGGTTAGAACCTTATAGTAATAGCCCTGCTAAGTCTGTATTAATAACATTTTATATAATTATTTTATTTAAATTATTATTATTTTAGTTGCTATTCTCCTCTAATTTAGCTATTATTTATACTTTTATTAGGGATATATTACCTGTCGGAATCGCTCGTATGGATAATGGAAGGAATACGCCGCATTAACCAGGAATTATAAGTTGTACGCAGAATGCACGCACCCTAATTAGCTAGATTATAGGTTATATGACCTAGGGCTGTAACGTGGCTACAATACCATACCTCTGTATTATAGCCTGCTTCTTCCCCTCTTATATATATAGATGAATTAAATATTAAACCCCCCCCCCTTACATTTATGCTATAGTATACTTATTGTTAAGCTTTATAGTGCATTTTACCACTAAAGCTTATAGGCAAGGCTAGATTACCTGGCCTCTTAAAGGTTATCAACTAACCTTTCGGATTACTGGAGATCTAGGGTGCTTACATAAGCATATTGAGTTCATTAGGAAGCCCCTTTCCAGAGGATTCTAATGGTATCTAAATGTACCCTAGATGGGAAGAAACCAGGGAGATACGCCCTGTAGAATTGTGTGGAATTCCTTAGAAGCAGGATGACGTATGCTCTGTTGGGTCTTAGTAGGTTAATTAGAAAT